>JBBPML010000105.1:0-79234 GCA_038090275.1 Austroboletus novae-zelandiae | reverse complement strand
CGTTGGGTGCAGGCATGTCTATTAAAAAGAGGCAATAAGTGCACGGAATCTTTCCACCACGACACAAATCGAGAGTGACTCTGAAGAAACTCACTAAATTGTTGGTACAGCGTGAAAAACAGCAAGGAGAAGAAGAATGGTGCAAGCGCCAACATTGAGCGTATTGGGCCCCATTTCTTTCTACTAGTTCCCATCTAATTTGGATTTAGAAGGTGCTTTGGCTTGCAGAAACGTGGCGGAAAGGGTGAAAAGGGGGCGTCCGAGTTGAAGAGGTTAGATTTTGGTGCCTTGCCATGTGTGGCTTTTCTGCTGATGACACGTGCCGCGTGCCACGTCGACAATTGATTTGAATCCGCTCGTCATGATGATCATGCATTCGAGTCATATTGGACCGGACAAGGCAAGTACCAAAGATTAGTCTATCTCGTTTGGATGAACTCCCTCGGTGTTCCCATCTCATATGCCGTGCCTCTGTACTACTTCCTCACTGAACTTTAAGTTCGTCCAAGGATTGTCCTGGCGACCAATTCGAAACACGTCGCACTGAGTCGCGCAGTGTTTCGAGTAACGGAGAGTGCCTCCGTAAGAAGGGTCCACGTGTAGTCCCTTTGCGTGCACGCGATGATGCATGGCCTCCTCAGGCTCTCTTGTCGTACTGGACACCGTAACCGAGGCCGATTCTGCCTCATCGAGAGAATAATCAACTACGATAGCAATATGTGGACGAAGGTTCGAAGAATAGGTTGATCCGCCAATGCCTCTCACAATGTCGTCCGACGAATCAGAGTCCTCGGCTTCATACACCCTGTCCAGTATCAAAATGTGTGACATGTAGCAAGAATCATTGTCCCTGCCGTCAGATAGCTTGAAGTAATCCGGGATCATATTACTGATCAGTGGTTGGTAGCGATAACATTGAATGGCGCATGTTCTCTGCCAGAGAAGCAATGTGTCCAACCTGTACACATAAAAAGATGAAGAAAATTTGAACGACTCGACAAACTTAACCTAATTGTAGGGCGATGAAATCGCGCCATGCTCACCCATTTCTTGGGATAAATTTTCTGCGATGTGCGGTGAGGTGGTATTGAGTGAGTTTGATTGAAACTCGCTCGAGATAGTGCACATACCGAGATTTCGAATAATACTATATGCCACAGTAGTATGCATGTACCTCAATTCCATTAACCAATTTGCTTTATTGATACGTAGGTAGTCCCTATTCTTGTTAGTGGAATGTATAATGATGGCCTTGAGAAGACGGCGATACTGCTAACTTGTCTATTGTTCTGCAGAGTCGTCAACAAAAGTAATAGTGCTTGACTGAGCTGACTCACAGGTTGTTCGCATTGTCATAACCTTCGTGACGACCGCCCAATCACGGCCGTCGGTCCCCACCATCCCCATGCTCCAGTTGTTGAAGTTGTTGTCGTCTTGCGATTGTTGTACCGTACGATCAATATGTAGAACAGCACCCAACGTAGTTGATTATGCTTACTTTGAACCTGATCGAGAGGCTGCGTGGTCGGGGTCGCAGGAACACAAGGCGTGAGAACATATCAAAATAGGACAACCTCCACTTGCATGTCAAGCTCAAGCGAGTGTGCTACAATATGGATGACGAGGAAACCACCCATTTTCCTAGACACCTCTGTTAGATTGCTACTTCGGCTTGCCAAATGCGTCTCGCACATCACGCATTGGAAACTTTGCCCGCATGATCACCGAGCTGTCCGGTTTAAAAGATGCATCCATACAGGCATTATGATAGGGCGGTTCTGTTGAGAAACTTTGCACTTGACCTGACTGACCGTTTTAGTAGCCAGCTTAAACACCTGGTCGACCTCAACAAAATGGTTTCGCTGATAACACATGGAACTCTGTCCTCCAGTTATGTAAAGGAACCATTGACCATCAATTGTGACACAGTTGCACAAAGGCGAGCGCATAACGAACACTAGGCGCCCCCCTACGGCCAAGATCCTCTTCCTTGGTGGGCGCCTTTGCCTACGTCTCTCCCGGTGCGGGTGTACTGATCATATCTTCCTGAGCGCGTCTTTCCGCCGTCGCTTTGATACGTTGGCCATCTTTCCATGAGTCACTGAGCATGATCGTGTGGGGCGATCGTCCATTTTTGACGTATGTACATAGTTCAAGTTGTTGACATTCGAAGGCTTCCTCTTCCGCTACTTCTGCTACGGTTTCTCCCGGGCCACCACTTCTTCAGGCTCCTCTACTTGGCGTCTTTCTTCCCTTCTTTAACATAAGTTTCTTCTTATTATCCTCTCCTCCATTGTCTCTCACTCACTATCTTCGTCTTCGTCACCGTCCTCATTCCGCTTGGTTTACTTAAGACACATGAGTCACTCACTGAATCGAGTGAAATCATCCAGCGTATCATTCACGGAGCTCAACAATGCCATCGAAGCCAGATATTATCATCCACGAGGAAATTGTTTGCTGCAGGGATGGGGAAAAGGAGTCAGACATGCGTACAGCGTGACTGAGCGTATTACAGAGCACCCCCAGCATCGAGTTGTACCAACCAAGTTCAAACTTAACATTGCAAGAGTATCTGTGTTCGTAAGACATCACGTTTGGGAAACTTACCCAAGTTGTACCAAGTATCCCAAGATCGTGTTGGCCTATGATTTTTTTTACTGGACCGTCCCCGCTAGGGGCAGATGTGGCATTCGCCACTGCGACCCTGATCACCCTAGTCGTGCAAGCGTGATTCCTTGGCACGTGTTCAATGCGCTGCAACTGAGGAATCATGAAGGAATCATGGTACGAACAAACATTCCTGCGCAAGTCGGCGTCGGAGTGTACTCACCTCTGGCATGAAACGTTCTCTTCAAGCTAGTCCGAAAAGGGTCCTAAGGTAAAGTAATTTTTTTACGGAACCCGACGGTCAGATCTCCACTATTAAGCAAGTATGTATGTACATAACTTCTCTAGAATCCTCGATTACGTATATGATTTCGGTGTTTGACATGTGACATATGTCACTTTGAACTCAACCGACGGCTCTGGCATTCTTCTTGGCGAGTCGACGAGCTCAGTACGCTCTCGAATTTGAGCAATTGAAGTTGCGTATCTTTTCGTGCTCGTTCGACATGCTTGGGAGGTTCCATGTTTAACAGGTTAGCTCAGGGTTATCGCAAAATGAAAAGGACGATCCGATGAACCGAAGACGCCACGTTGAAGTCGAAGGATCGACGGATAGGTTCCGAAGTGGCGAGACCGACGCTGTGGCGTAGCTTTACCAAGGTGGCTTGAAGGTCCGGGTCCAAGACGTCATAGCAATAGCGGCGCGGCGAAGTTACTTGAGAATTGAAACAACGCTGGAAATATTACGAGATTGCTCAAAAATTTATATTCTTGGGCCAACGGGAGGCCACAGTACCCACTCACATGTACTAATCAGCGTATTATTATAACCCACGACGTCAGAAATCCCAGCAATGCAATCGAGAATAGTATACACGATGCTCAATCGAGCCCTCCCGCTAACCTTTGTGGAAAGCCTAACCCAAGGCGACAAGGATGATAATTAAAAGGATTACACCACCGAAATAGCTCAACACGTTCCAGGAAAGCTCGGTGGGTGGTAACGATGCTGCCGACCACTCGACGTGGCCCTCCAACTCGCTAGCGCGTTGTTTTTCCAACTGGACAACGGCCATCTCGCCCAGTATGGCAAACGAAGGATAGTTGCGTTCATACCATTCCTCAATCTAACAAAGATGCACTGTGAGTCCCCCCTGGGAGTAAAACAGAAAACGAGATACCTTGCCACACGTGACGGAAAGCTGGAGGAAGCTGGGATCATGTGGCTTGGCTTTGTTATGTATCTGGCGTGCATAATCCCGGAAGATGAGTGCGACCTCGCGTAGGTTTGTGGTTCGCATGATTAACTAGGACGTGTAATTCAGTCTTGATTACGAAGCAGTGAACGCGCATTTCGCATACCCTGACGGCCTCTCCTTTCTTGACGTCCATTTGGCCTTGGAACAACTCTGGGTTCATAAAGTACGTGGCAAACGCAGCCATAGCCAAGACTGCAGGTATTGCACAAAACACGAACACGCTTTGGTTCTCGAGGAGCTTGAGGTAATCAAGCGCATCGCACGCGTGGCGAAGCGCGTCCAGGATTATTTCGCTTTGTACCCAAGTCGCCCGCTCCTCATTTTTCCTCCGGTACAGCTCCGTCAAGTGGTTGAAGCCTTGTTTTCCCCAGATCTCTTTGGGCCAAAAGAAACGGCTCTCATCGCAATCTTCGCGGAAGTCGCGCATAACACTTGCTTTTTGGAGAAAAAGACCCATCGAGTTAGAGAGCTCGAGTTCATCACGGAGCCATGGAACTTCTTTTCCGGAGGCTGACCAGAAGGCCGTAAGGCCTTCGCCTACGAGACCTGCAGCATAATGACAATACAAATCATACTCGGCGATCGTCGCGATGGAAATGATACCGGTCGCCGCTGCTTTGTGTGCGTAATCAGCCATCCCGGCCCCCATTTTGGCACATACTTCCACAATAATCTCGCGGTACCTATGTATGTCGTCAAAAAGGGTGACTTTGAACGGTATACGGACTCACTCTGGTTTAAGAAGGTTGATTTCTTCGACTACAGTGGCATACTCGACCAAGAGCTGCCGGTCTTTCTCTTTGGGTCCGCTTCCGGTAAAGTGCCAGCCGGGGGTGACGGTCTTCTCGTGGAACGACCGTAGAATGGACTGCTTGACTTGGTATGACAGGGTCTTGTCATCTTCGATTGTATCCAGCCCACGAAGAGCGAGGTAATAAATGCAAATCTACCAGGTAACAGACGTCGGTAAGATGGGGAGCAATAATACTGAATGCGCACAGTTCGCGCTAGGTCACCGTCCAGCCCCTTGATGATTGCAGCGAAGGTTTTACTTGTCTGGTCCAACAGCTCCCAGCACCTCCGCATGGTTTTCCTGTCCCATCCCGAGGTAGTATGCTCCTTCTTGGCAGTGATGTCCCGCTTCTGCTCGTGAAAGAGATAAAACTGAACGAGCGTGCAGAACTCGTTGGGGTGAGAGAGAAGCAGGGCTAGCATAGAAGATATTTTTCTGAGTGTCATGGTGTGAGGAGGGTGGGTAGATTGCAAAGTATACGGTCTTCGAACTTACAACATTTACTTAAGTATGCTTTAAGCGGCATACTTACCAGGGCGCCGTCTGTAAAACTGCTGAAATGAAATCTGAGCTATTCAGTTGGAAGTTATTAGCTTACGTTCTGGACGGAACATGTTATGATTGGTCGATTTACTGTGCGATGGTGAATGATCCCTTCCAATTGCAGAAAAGGTCAGGGTAACCCAAAACAAGAATGAGTGAGTCCATCCCAGGACCCAACTTGAAAGCCCATTCCAATTTGCCGATGGGCCGGCTTAGGGGCGCACTTTCATATTCGCGAAGGCCCCACTAAGTCACGTATGGTCGGATGTTAGTTTCCGGAGGACAATAATTGAACTGTCAACAGTTCGCCGAGAAGCAGGTCAATTTCGTTGTTGGTTATAGGTGCGCCCCGTACGTTTGAATGGTCCAGAATTCCTCCACGTTTTCTGCACGCTTTTCTTCATCGACCAGCGTTGAACGTCGACGATTTCCGCCAGGATACAGAACGCCGCCTAGTGGCTATGACTCCGCTTGGCACTTCATTGATATCTGACATGTGAAGGCACTCCATTATGTAATGCTATAGGCTAAGAAAAAAAATCTCCTGCCAACACGCTCGGTTGACCGCTTACCTCCACCATGACAGAAATTCACCTTCTAACCCCCACTCGGTTTACAATCTGTGACGCCAAGAAATTTGCTTCCTACTTGGTTCAGGGCATCGTTGCGGACTATCCGACATTACAATGTACACCGTGGGTCCAGGTGATGATCCGAACAAGACACCTCGGGGACCTTGGCCTACTACGGTATGCTAGACGTCTGTATCCGCCTCCATTTTACTCTCGTCTTTTTCCCCAGTACAGTCCCAGTCTCTACGTTCAATCGCCCAAGCCTCGTCAAGCGTTTGATGGAGCGTTAATCCTCTCATGCCCAAGGATGCTACACCGCCAATGGCACAGATAATGGCCAAGACACGCCACAGAACCGTCAAGCTGCGTGCGAACGCGACTTGAACCTCTGCTCTCACGTGCGGAGGAAGCTCAGAGAGCTCCGGGATGATAGCATACAGGTATAGGTAAAGATTGCTGGAGGACTCTGGTGTAATGAAAATTTGACTGGAGACCAACGACGCGGGGAGTGTCTTGGCGAGTTGGTTTTGGAGGACGGTGCTCCCGACGGTGATGCCCAAGACCTTGAAGATCCGTAAATGAGGTGCGTATATGCGGACATATTCACAGGGCAATGAATTAGTCCAATAAAATGTTCCTGATTCAGGACTTACACCCGCGAACGAGCGGAGGAACCACATCCACGCCAAAGCGGGCGCGTTTTGCGCGACAGAGAGGGGCGCTTGGATCGGATACATTGTCGTCGCAAACAACATCCTGCGCAGCCTCGTCAATCTCGCGTACGGCGTACGAAAATGAAGCGACAGATGATGGAAAAAAAGGGCAAGGAACACACATACCCCGTGCCAATTCCAAGGAAAACCAGGTACCCTACCGATGTTCCAATCCCCGATCCAGATCCCATGGCAGTCATCGTCGCTGGGGCGCTCAGTAAACCCATGGAAACCAGGACGATCGCCCACGCAGCCCAGATCTGGGGCCTATACCGGCCTGTCACTCGCACTGATATACCCGCGATGATGGAAGCTGGTGCGATTGTGCAAAGGCTGAGTGTGTAAACGCCGGATTCCACAGGAGAGAGGCCGTTGCAGGCTTGGAAGTAGACGGGAAAGAAATCTGTCGAGGTGAAGGGTTCACGTCATGGGCGCAAGTTTTGTTTTATGAAAACCTACAGACAACAGCCATTATGTTGAGGGCGATGCAAAACGACTGGACATATCTGGCAATGACAAGCAATCAGAATCGACGAGTTTGGAGAAAAACCCTCTATACCCGCTAATGCTGGTCGCGTTTCTCATCAACACCAACGGTACCTAAACACATCACGGATACCCTGAGATATGGTACGTTCCTGGGAGTACATGACGTCGCTTACGAGAGGGTGCGTTGCACAGGTGGCCTCGTAGGCGATGAAAACCACGAGGCCGATTAGGCCCAGCACGAGTGGAATGAGCACCGTGGCCGACCCCCACGGCGCGGTGGTACCACCCCAAGTCAACCCGATCGTGTGCGTAACGGTACTCGTGATAACGATAAAGTTTCCTCTGGAATCACGTGTAAAGCTTTCGACATTCATTATAACAACCAAACGAGTGACTCACATCCAATCCATCCGTCGTAGTTTTTCTACAATCTTGCCGGGAGGAGTGGGTAAATCTAAGAAGAGAGCGACTGAGAGGGAGGCAACAAGCGAAATGGGGAGGTTGAGGTCTGCGTTCGTGGTCGTCATTCCAGGCTGATACGTTAACACATTTAATAGTGAGCGTTCGATATGCCACACGCACAGAAGAGCCAGCGCCAATGACCCTGCGTAGCCAGGCTGCCACCCACGACTGGGCCAATCAAAGCGGCGACACACCACGTACTAAAAGGGATGAGTGACTCCAAAAACATCTTAGCCAACACGTCTCACAGGCCGAATAAACCTGCATAGAGGCCTCGGTTTCGAAGGGCGACGAGATCGGCGAGGATGATGCCCGTGAGCGACTGGATACCTCCTCCGCCCAAACCTTGAATCGTTCTGCCGGCGATGAGCATGTTCATGCTGTTGGCACCACCGCACACGCCGCTGCCGAGCGCAAAGAGTCCTATGGCGAACAAAAGGGCACTCCGCCGGCCGAACGTTTGAGCCAGGCCACCGCTCATAGGGAGAAATGCAGTCGACGACAGAGCATATGCAGAGCCGGCCCAAACAAACTGAGGAGTCCGCAGGTCGTGTGCAATCGTGGGCAGCGCCGTGGAGATGGACGATGCCTCGAGGGCCGAGAGAAAAAGGCAGGCGCACATCGAGGCAAATATGAGCCAAAACTTGAGGCTTCTCTCGGGCGACAAGGCGACAGAAACCTGCGACGCTTCGCCATTCTCCGAGTCGGGGTCGGTAAATATCTGAGCGACCATTCTCCTCGCTGATGAGATTTAGTATGGGTACCCATTGTCGAGCACGAGGAACATTTTAAAGAGAAAATTTCCGACGTGCTCGGTAAAATATCCACAAAGTGCTTCGATGTTCGCGATGACTTCGATGGGACTCCTTGCGAGCGAACCCATCATGGAAAATCGATGAACATGGACAACGATCGGCGTTCTTTTTTTCCTCTCCCGCGATGGCCGCATCATCGATCTCCACGAACCTTTCAAATTGCTCTCAAACTTTTGTAATTTGGTGTCTCTGTGGCCCGCTTTGTATGAGGCTTCCATTTGTGCATATCAGCTGTTGATCAAAATACCGCTTTGGATAATGCCTAGCGTTATTTCAGAACCGGAGAGTTGAGTCACCGGAAAAGATGACTTCTGCCACGAGGGAAGACACCAGTGGAAGATGCTTATAACGTTGTACCGCGAGACGCGGAAGATCTGACCAAAACCAAATTGTCCGCGTTGTCTTAAGCGACGTCATCTATGAGACCTGTCACCAACTTGAGTTACGAGTGACAGTTGCATTAGTGTAAAAGAAGACACAGACCGAGTACTTTTTCCAGAGCCGTCGCTCAAAGGACGCGAGAGACGACGGGAAACGCTCGACGACAGGTTGTTGATGATGTTGATCGTGTTACACGCGCGATGGGATGAAACTCAAGGATATGGACGTCAAACAATCCGTAAATACCGCACCGCTCCGGTCCGGCAACACCGTGAGATCCCGGTCGCTTTTGCCCTCCCGCGCCTCTGGCACCGCCTCGATGTGATTGCCCTCGAACCGCCATGTCTTCAATTGTATCCACCTTCCGGGTGCCTAACATCACGCGTAAACCCCTCCACCAACGCCTCCTCGTAGCTGTCAACGTTCAACAAAAATCTTTACATCCACAAGGTCTGCTTCAAGATTGGTATCACAGACCTGTTTTAAAATCGACCCATAGCTACTAGTACGTCCCACCGTCAACTCTGCCGACCACCCGGACTCGCTACCCTGTTCCCTTGCCTGATGTATTCTCCTGGCCGCCTACTGTATGGGATGCACGAAACAAACATACATAGGACCCGTCGTAACCACGCGCCAAGTTGAAGCTCCATCGCAGTGGAGTCATTGCCATCATGCACTAGAACTCGACGTGTGTCATTTTTCCTTTGTTCGTCTCCGTTTCATGCGACCGACTTGGTTCGTGTATAGTGCTAGCTCATGGCGTTTGAAATGATCGGCAACACATTTAACTTAGAGCCAGTTCAACTGGCAGAACGAACCGGGTTAACCGAGGGTTGTTCGTCGGTTAACCTGAAGAAAAAAGAATAGCTTTGCATGCGGGGCGCTCCGGTCCAATCAGAGTCCTCGTTATGCTCTTATATAGGCCGTCAAGTGATAACGTTACAAGTTCGTCCAGCACTCAGGGATTGGCATCACCGAGCACTTACGTTACGCTAAGCGATAATCCATACCATACATACTCAGATCTGCAAACTACCTGAAATGAAACAAGCGATAAGTTGTCAGTTGTCAGTTTACATATATTCATTACGTTCCGCAGGAAAGCCTTTTTATTGGTGGATCCCTCTCGCGAAAGTAAAATCGTGTCCAAACGGGGCATGTTTCGCACTAACGGAGGTCTTCAACTTTTCAGCTATCCGATTAGACTATACCTCGGACGAAACCAGCAGAAGCGCAATATACCGGCAGTCCTGCTAACCGTTGAAAATTTCTTTCCTCATCCCCATTAGTATAACATACGCACGACTCAGCCGGACATCGGACGATCGGCAGAACCGTCAAACTGCGGGAGAGAGAATGCGAGGCGAGGGTGGAGCTGATTCCACTCTCGCAAGAAAGCCCTCAAATCGAGAGGTATACAAGAAAGAAAGGAAAATAGAAATAGATGCGACAAATGAAAGGCTACGAGCCATTCTCACCCGCGTCGTCAGAATACCCATTCCGATATGGAAAACAATACCGATTATACCGATGTAATCGGTTTAGCGATAATCGACGACACTACTCCAGCCTCCAGGGACTACCGCCCCACCAGCGATCCCCCTGAGTTTGGCAATGGCGTACTGAGCGCATTGTTGGTGCTCTATCATCATAACCACTTCCACGACGAGGAGCGAAGCGTGAGCGGAGAATGTACCAGTTCAAATGAAGGAAACGACTTGTGGAACCCCACCGACCTTGGTTACCCGATCTGATAGGACGTGCACAATGATCGAAGCTCACAATGGGGCCAAAAGTAAGCATCCTAGCAAGTTCACTTTCGGTCACACGCTCAAGGAATACTCGGCCTCGTCTATCCTCAACTACATGCATGCGTCTCTGCGGCACTCATTGGTAGTGCATATATGTATTCTTTGACTTTTAGACGCTTTCGATAATGATGTTTTCGATTGTTCTCTCTATCAGCTCAATTGCTGGCGGTGGGGATGACGATGATGGCAAGGATGATCTCGGGCGTTCATGAGAGGGGCCAAGTTGATGATGACAGTACTTTTGATGGTGCTGTTTATGATGTTGGCATCGTGGGTGTTCGTGCGTGGACCTCAGTGTGGGCGAAGCCCCACCCTAGGTATCTCTTCGGTTACAAGGGCCTTGTTTCTACCGTCCCAGATATTTGTGACTCACTCTTGTGTGACGTACGTTGGTGGTAGTCTCGGATGCAAGATTACTAGCATGTCTGAACCATCTCGGCTCGCTCACTCGCAAACGCGAGATCCAGGTTCGTTCTATTCCTACTACAACATCATACGGCGTGTGCAAGTAAAGTAGAATAAATACGCGTACATCTACCACCGTCATAGTCTAAACGGCCACAGTACAAACCCAATCGGTCCAAGTCTTCACATACCATAATGTTATTCCTTCCATGACCGCATACACATCACCCCTACTCGTTCGGCGTCTCCTTCTTTCGTGACTTTCCACGACCACGCGACGACGTTCCGCTTGGCGAATCCCTCCCGGCCTGCGACGGCATCTTGCTCTTCCCTTTGCCTTTGCTCTTCCCCTTCGAGTTCTTGCTCTGCCGATCACGGTCACGGTCGCCCACACGGACCTGCGTCTGCGCCATCATCTCCACCCGAACGCGCTCCTCCTCCTCCGCCCACCACTTCAAAAAATCCGCCTCCCGCTGAAGCGCACGCTCCTCTTCCTGAATCGCCCGGAGCGATCGCTTGTCCTTGTCCTTGGACGTCGACGTCCCCTGCATCTCTTGCATCCGCTGGATCTCTATCAGCGACGTCGTCGAGCCAGGTACCGTCGGCTCTGCGATCGGCTGTACAGGCGGCAACGTCCACGCGCCACCCAACCTAAAGACGGACGGACGAATCAGACGGACGAACACGACCAAAAAATTCGGGTGCTTACGATGGCTTTCGGGCGCTGCCGCCCGCACTCGGCGGCTGGCGAACGGGCGTGATGACGGGTCCCATCGTCGACTGCATGGCGCTCGCGCCGTTCGCTGGGCCAGCCACAGGCAGAGCATGTGTACTAGTCGTTCGAGCGGTGGTGCTCGTACCGCGAGTCGGCGTCGACAAGGGGGACGGTACGGGCTTAGGTGGCGTCGCGGGCGTATAGTCCGAAGGCACGCGGCGGACCGGCGTTGCCATGCCATCAGATTGCCGGCGTTGACCAGGTGCCGGCTGTCGCAAGGGGCTCGAGCCCACCGATTGACGAGCACTCGAGGGCGAGGTCGTACTCGCACTCTCCATGCCCACCCTCTCCCTCGCACCGGCAGAACCAACATCGGGCGTCCGCGCGTGCACTTGTTTATTGCCGCTCTCCGCCTCAGCCATGATAGCCTTGAGGTCCGTGCTACACAAACACGTCAGAAACAGCACGAGCCTGCGACACGGGCGTCGACTCACCGAGGCGTCGTCGAACTCTTCTTCCATCCCGGCTTGGCAGATTCGACCGTCTCTTCTCGCGCCGGCCCAGGCAGCCCAAGCGGCGGCGGCAACCCGTCCATGGCGAAAATATCGTCTCCCACCGGCTGCTGCTGCTGCCGCACACCCAACGACGGGCCGAGCGTCGGACTCGTCGTGGGCGAATCCATTGATCGTCCCACCGTCTTCTTGGCTGACCCAGGCGGTGAGATCTTGGAACCCTCTTTACCCGACCACACCTTCTGGCTCGGCACGATCGGCACGGGTATGTCCTGCAACACGAGCCACGCCTTGTGCTTCTCCAGCGCAGCCCGTCCCAGCTGGCCAGATCGCGACACAGGTGACTGCGCTGCCTGCTCGGCGCGCACGTGGTCCATTAGCTTGCGCAACACGCGCTGATCCAGGTCGTCGAGTATCCTGGACTCGAGCAGCGTCTCGCCGTTGGCGCTCATATAGCTCTGGATGCGGTCTGCCAGATCGACTGCGTTCAGGTGGAGGGCTTCGGTGAGGAGATAGCACGCGTTGTACGTGTTCAAGTACTTGAGGACGACCTGCGAGCACAACAGGACGAGCCGCGTCAGGAGCAACTCGTTCTGAAAGGACAAGTCAGCCACACGGGCGGGACGACCAGCAAAAACGACCTCACCGCAGCAGACATGACAAGAAACATGAACTCGAGAACCTCGTCGACGCCGTCCAGGAATTCTGCACCAAAACACAGTTGACGCAGGCGTTCGCAAAGACGATAAAGACTCACCGAGCGTCTCGAACATGTCTTCCTCGCCGAAACAGACAAACGGGAGCACAAACTGCATAACGCGCCACGTCAGATGCCCCATCTCGATGTCCACTACGCCCGCACCGTCCCGCTTGTCGAGAGTCCAATCCGGATCGGTAAACAACGCAGCGAAAAACACGGATCGCGCGCTGAGAATGGCCGAATGCGCGTATATGGTCTTGTCGGCGAGGCGCAGTGCGACGTCGGGCGCCAGGGGATCGGCGCGGATGTTGCGTCGCGATGCTGAGACCTGGGCTTGATCAAACAGCCGCCGAAAATCGCCGCTTGCCGAGGGCTTCACGATGCGTTTCCCGACGGAGTGCAGGGATGTCACGAGGTGGCCCAAGTCTAGCAATCGTGCGAGCACGGCGAGGTCCGCCTTGACCTGGGCGGCCGACGAGCCCAGGCTAGAGAGCTGGGCTTCGAGAACGGACTCGATGCGACGGTCCCATACGGCGGGGACGGCGTCGGCATATAGATAATGAAGAAGGACAAGCAGCGACAAAGGGACGATACCCGCAAAGTGGAGTACCGGAGGCCCGGACAACTGATCCGAGGTAAACGTCACAGCTACTCCAGAGGACTGATCATCAAGGATGCCACCGTTGCCACAGAGGACCTCAGAAAGAGGTGCGCAGCGCGAAGCGAGGATGACGCGATGCGCAAACGTCTCGAATGTGCCGACACGTACGCAGAGATCTGCCCCGCGGAGATTGCTCTTTAGACTTGCCTGATCACTTAGGGACGTCATGAGCCTGGCCACTTGAGCAATATCGTCTATTATCGAGAAATCTTCTTGATCGTCCTCGGTGCCTACGGTCGCATCCAACGGTACATCGTACGCTGACGCAGAGGCTTCATCAGAGAGGTATGGCACGATCGAAGCCATGTCAGCAGAAAAGTCTCGCCCGGTCACGTTGATGGGCGGCGGCTTGTAGTCGACGCGGAGCGTGCCAAAGGCCCCCGTGCTATTGGCACACACCTTGACGGCCCGTTGCACATGAGCGACGCACTGAAATTTGAACGTCTTGCCGCTGCTCAGATTTCGCGACCGAACGAACACGTGTCCTGATTGTGTGCACACTATCAGAGCGCCGTCGCCGCCGACGCCGACGTCCTGGTAACGCGCACATCGTAATGGCCAGTGAAAAACTGATGTAAGCCTGCTTGTAGACGACGCACTTGGACGCTGCTGAATTGCCTCCTCAGTGCCCACACGCGCTGGGGTTTCACCTGGCCTCTCCCACCAGCATGTGCGCCGGGATTATTTGCTTCCGCTTCGCTGGCAGTGGGGAGAGAAAACGTAAAGACCTCGCCGTTCGCGGAGAGTGCTGCAAACAAGTCGTCGCAGCAGGCTAGCTTCTTGATCGCAGGACCGCGGGTGGCTTGCGGCGGGCGGTAGACCATCGAAATGTCGGACGGAAATGCGTGCGCGGGAAAACTGCCAGTGTGAATTAGTCGATGACACCGAGCGTTGCGCTGACTCGTACCTAATCTTTGAAGCGCCACCGTTCCAGACGCACATCACCTCTCCAGTCAGAAAGAGGCATACCATCGCCGTTTCCTAAAATGACGTCTTCAGTTCTTGTACGGCTCGAAACTCGATCGAGATCCTAACCGACATCGCGATGCCACGAATAGGGTGCGTAATAATGGACGCCTTGCGGGGCAAGATTTGAACGGGACTCGACGTTTTACTGTACCCTGAGAACACGAGCGTCTCGTAAGAGGAACAGGGCTAAACGGACATCGAACGCACCCAACTGTCCACCGTTCGTGCCCCACGTCCACACGTCGTCGTCCGACCAGCACGCGCTGGCAGTCTTGCAAGCAGCGACGCCGCTTATGAGTTCTTTCTTCAAATGGGTGATCTTGCGGGGCGTCGTTTGGATAGACTCGTCGGGAGAACCTCCATGGCCTGCGTCGACGAGGTATCCGAGTTGAGCGAACCGATTGAGTCCCCAGCTGAGGACTTCTCCCGCGCTCGTCAAAGCGAGGGTATGGTCCTGACCGAGCGCGACCAAGACGACGGCGTGCGAGGAAATGCTCAGGGACGTAGGCGTATACAGCGTGTGAGAAAAGGGACCAAGACTAAGGAATCGTGATCATGGCGTACGCGCAACGCGAGAGCGAGACGGACGTACCGCCCACCGCTACCGAATCCGCACAAACGAAGGTTGTCGCGCGGTTCGTCGGTAAGGATCACTGCACATACTGTACGTCATGCGCGTTCTCTCGTTCGTGCGTCGCATCGCGTACCTGTGTGCAACTTGGACATGCAAACGTCCCGCGCCCTGATTGGCCGGAATCGTTCCTGCAGCGTCCGGTCGTTCGGTACGCTCTTCTTTGGAATGAGCACGTGGTCGGGATGCGTACGATCGTTGCCGTCTCCGAGTCCCAGCGCGGCGTTTCTACCCGTCGGTCATAGTTGGAGCCCGACGACGTCGACGTCGATGAGAGAACGCACCGGTTGGCGCCCCACGTCAGCAGCTCTGCACGACCGTCTTCGAGCGCGACCGGGTCGGCCGTCTTGACAGTCGAGTTGTACAGATCGAAAGCGGTGTAGCCTTCCGTGTCCTTGACGGACGTCTCGGTGTCGGCACGTTTGAGCAACAGGACACTTGGCACGACGGCGGTCAGCAACTGCAGACGCACGCGATACCGCAGACACGGCTTACGCAGCCTCGATGTTGCCCGCGTACAGTGCCCGGTGGAGCGCCGTCCAGTGGTTCTCCTTGTCGAGCAGGTTGACGTTGACGGCCGGATGGGCGAGCAGCATGCGCACGTATTCGAGGCTGGCGGGGTCGGTCGACGCACAGGCGAGATGGAGGACGGTGCGCCCGAGGTCGTCGAGCGCGTTCACCTCGAGGGCGGTTGCGAGGTTTTTGCGGGTCCAGGACTTGCCTGCGCTCGCGCTTGCGCTCTTCGACTGGGCGGGCGGGATTCCGACGGAGCGGTCGCGGTCGAGAAGGCGGTGGAAAGCCTGTTGGTTGCGCAGGGCAAAGTAGACATGGAGGAGGGTCATGCAGCGACGGTTGGGTTCAGACTTCGGTCGGACTCGTCGGAGAGTGTCACTGCTCCGGATGTATACGAGTCACTGGCGCCGATAAGACACTGACTCTAACGGACTCGGTCAAGTCGCACGTGTGTCAGCTCGTATTCAGACGCTACATTTGGGGTACTAATTCAGTATTCTATTCGTCCATCAGCGTTTGCGCAGCCTTTCTCGCGTTCGCTTTCAACCCTTCCACCTGAAGTTCGAGGTTGCGAATCTTTTGTCTCGCCTCGCGCAACTCCACGCTCAGCTTGTCGACCTCTTCTTCCAGTTTGGAGTTCCCCTGCACGACGTCAGCCACACACGCACCCGATACAACGTGCAGCACTCACGTTGTCAAGAGGAGAGTCCGAAATCGGCGTACTGGCAAGCAACGAGTTGGCACGTGCTGCGGGCACCGTCGCAGCTTTTGTCGCGGCTGGAACAAACGTTGGTTCGGGTGCTGGCGCCGGCGCGGGAGCTGGAACTGGAGCTGGAACAGGGGCTGGAGCAGAAATAGCAGCCGGCAGGGGTGGTGCGTCACTTCCGGCAAGCACGGTACCCTTATCAAGGCTGACAAGGTTCAATGGGGCAGTCTTGCCTGCGAAGAATTCGGCAGCTGTCAACGACGGCTCCGAGGACGGCACAGGCGGGTAAATATCCGATTGGAATGAATCAGCCTGCATTGGACGTCTGCTCACTGCACGAATAACAAACCAAAGGCCGACTACTTACGCGACGCGGAACGATGAACGCGATCGGTTCGACACCGTTGATGGTCACCTTGAACGCTCTGGCAATTTCACATTCCGAGACTTCCAGCGCGCGTCTGGGCAGGAAACACATGCCCCGTTGCGGGTTCGACGTCGAGTGCTCTGCAAGAGAGTGCAGCGAATCTGATTCGTATTCATAATACCGGATGTTTCCGTCACTGTCGATCAACGTGTTAGCAGCCACGCGCACGTTTATAATGCAAAACAGACCCTTTTCCAGCTGTCACCGAGTCGTTTAGCGATGATCGTCGACAAGACACATGTACATACCAAGGAACAGAATACCGTTGTCGCTCCAGAAAGGCATGACAACTCCAGCGCTCTGGTCGATGGTAAGTGTCTTGACGTTGCTGAGTCCGCCCGTTTCCCATACGCTGAGCTGTCTGTCACTCATTTTGCTGAAACCGGTCGTTGCGATCCGGTCATTCTCTCCCATCCAGACGACTCTGGCGCCTTTGATCCCACCATGTCCCTCAGCAACACGGACAGCATCACCGCCCGCACGGGCATCGAAGAGACGGATTTTCTTATCTCTGCAGGTAGTGGCCACGATGGAACCAGTCAAATTGAACGTGAGGGACTGGATGGTGTCGCCGTGGCCGTTCAGGGTGGAGCGCGGACGCGACGGGTCAGCAAGATCCCAAAGCTTGACGAGGTGGTCGCCAGACGCGGTCGCGAGGACGTTGGCTGCAGTCGGATGCCAGAGAACCTGGCCGACTTTCTTTGGGCTGACGTCGACCCTCGCGACGGGCTCGATGTCGTGGGGCTCCCAAGCGTCCGAGTTCCAGCCCTCGAAGACGCTGTCCGAGATCTTCCAGAGGAGAGAGGTACCGTCCTCGGAGGCAGAAGCGACGAGCGTGTCGTTGGCGGGCGACCAGGCGGTGTCGAGTACGGGTGCGGTGTGGGTGCGGGCGAGGGGGACGATGTCGGGGAGCTTGGGAGGGACATCATGCGTGCCCGATCCAAACGGAGATGGAAGAGGAAGGATCGCAAAGGCGCCACCACCGGACGCGGACCAGTTAATGCTGATGTAGCGCTGAACAAGGATCGGTCAGGATGGACATGGCTCGGACTCGGAGGCGCGTACTGCGGATGCTGCGATGAGGTTGGTGTCCCAGGCGCTGGAGGATATCTTGACGTTATCGTACGAATGTTCCTTCTTGGCTGATTGTCCAAAGACGTGTCTGATGAAAAAAGATCAGCAAATGGAACAAGGACTTGGATAGAAAGCGTTACCGATACTTCGAGGCGCGCACGAATCGCGACATGATCAACCGCCGCGATGAAAGACGACGACGAGTCTAACGCGATGGCAACGACAACCTAAACAAAATTAATTAATTATTATTACCCGGCACCACGGTCCGTCGGAGGCCGCCCGGAGCGCGAACCAAGTTATTGCATCGCTAATGTTTGGCGTCGCCGAGCTCGCTCCTCAGTAGATCTACATCTGCAAACGTGCGCTCATTTAATGATTTTCTACAGCGCAAGTCATGATTAAAGATTTTTCCGTCAGACGTGCGGTGGTTTTTGTGTACCTACTCCATCCGCACCACTGGCAGTGTGCGATAGATCATCCACAACTGGGCGACTGGTCTAGAACCGTTGTCCAGCAGAGGTAGCAGGGGTAGCAGGTCCACCTGATAAAGCCAATGCCTCTCCCATCATCCATGGAACTCGCTCCATCACCTCCTGGAAGCCATGCCGGACATGACCTCCTCCGATACCACCACGCCTCCAGACATCGAAAAGGCCAAGCATGCACCGTCTCCGGAAGTAAAGCCAAAAAAAGACCTCAAATTTTGGCTCATCTTTGCCTCCATGTGTCTCTGCCTTTTTCTCGCCGCCCTCGAAGTCACGTCCATATCAACGGCTCTCCCCACGATTGCACACGACCTACGGACCACCCAGTTCATCTGGGTCGGGTCTGCTTATGCTCTCTCGTCTACCGCATACCTTCCATTGAGCGGCGGCCTGGCTCAGGCATTCGGCCGACGACCCGCCATCTTATTGACCCTTGGACTCTTTGCGCTCGGCAGTGCCATCTGCGGCTCGGCGAAATCCATAAACGCGCTCATCGTCGGCAGAACCATACAGGGCGTCGGCGGCGGAGGTATCCAGTCCCTCACGGGTATCGTCCTCGCCGACCTCGTCACCCTGCAGGAACGTGGGGCCTATGCTGGCTTATACGGATTGTCGGTGATGCTTGACCATAACGTTTGCCTACTCATCTTCCCATAGAACGTGGTGTTTCGCTGCATCCATCGGCCCTCTCGTCGGAGGTAGCCTCGCCGCACAGGGACAGTGGCGCTGGATTTTCTGTGGGTATGATCATCTTTTCGGTGTGCAAAGCCTGACGGCTGCAAGATCTCAATCTTCCCATTGCGCTTGTTGCTGCCGTGTCGGTCATTTTGCTTTTGGACCTACCCACACCGCCTGGGACATACCGAGACAAGCTGGGAAACATAGACTGGATGTAAGATCAACACGTTTTCTATATCTGTAGATCTTACTGATCGCCGTTTGCCGACAGAGGAAGCTTTCTTGTCATGTCAAGCACGGTCGCCTATACGATAGGCTTGACGTGGGGCGGTGTAACCGCTCCTTGGCGTTCAGTTACAGTGGTCGTCCCCTTAGTCTTGGGCCTAATTGGCCTTGGCGTCTTTATAGCCTACGATGCTATTCTTGCAGCGAACCCACTGGTATGTGCCCTCTGTTTTTCTTCATTCGAGTTGTGTTTCAATCGGCGATCAGGTCCCCTTTTCTTTGATGACCAACATGACTGGCATCAGCGGGTAAGCAACGTGGCAACGTCGTCGCACATCGTTTCTCGTCTGATGTGCATCAGATATATTCAATCATTTTGTACCTCTGTCATATTGATAGCAACCATGTGTGAGTTTTCCGTAGGCGTTGTTCTTTTCAACTGCAACTTGCCTTTTTTCAGATTTCTTCCCGGTATACTTTCAAGCTTGCAAGGGCACATCGCCCGTCATGTCCGGCGTTTATATGCTCTCGTTCTGCTTGCTCGCAATTGCAGCCCTCCTCGCCGGATTTTCCGTAAAAATGACGGGACGGTACCGACTGCAAATGTGGCTCGGCTGGGTCTTTGGAACCGTCGGTTTGGGCATGATGAGCAGTATATCCGCGACCGACCCTATCTCGAATTCTATCGGGTTCTTGTTCCTCCTTGGGTGGGGTACGGGGTACGTCGCACGCGCGGAAGTACCACCTACGGTCTGACGATTCGTTTTAGCATCCTGAACGCGACGATCATGTACCCTGTTCAGGCGCCCCTTCCCGTCACCCAAAACGCGCCTGCGCTTGCCTTCTTGTGGTTCGTCCGCTCGTTCGGCACGGTGAGTACATGTTTCCGCTCTCCCTTCATAGCCGTCTCATCTCCCTAGGTGTGGGGGATCACTATCGGGAGCGCCGTGCTCCAGAACGAGCTGTCCAGGCGGCTCCCCGCGTCGTTTACCGAGTCCATCCCGCAAGGCACAGCCATTGCGTACGCGCTCATTCCCGAGCTCTCCGCGTTCACTGCAGAGATGCGCGACGAGGTGAGGGTCGCGTTTGCGGGCAGTCTGGCGGTATTGTGGCGCGTTTTGGCTGCGGTGAGCGCGGTGGGGCTGTTGGCATCTCTGTGGATGAAGGAGCTGTCGTTGTGCAATAGACTGGACGCGGATTGGGCGATAGGGGAGCGGGGTAGGTCGATCTTGGACGAGGAAGAAAGGGGGGAGGGCACGCGTACGCCGAGCTTGGAGAAGGATGAAAAGTGAGAAACAACGTGTACAATGACGAGGAGGGGAAATAGATGAGCATGACAAGTTAGAGGTGGGAAGCTTTATTCGACTAGTTGAGACATGATCGCTTGGATCTTGTAAAAGTATGTGTTAGTTGTCGTAGAACTATCGTCGTCAGGACACGGGACAGTGGCGGTGCACATCTGAATCCCAAGGCTTAGTAATGCCAGCCTCGACGTCTTTCCATACCGCCATGGCGTCCAACAAAAAGAACAAGCTCGCCTTCTTGTCCATGCCCGCACCAGCGTCCTACGTCGCCGGTCTTGGTCGCGGGTGAGCTCATATTTTTCTTCACGATCCACGCTCCCCAACACCACGTTCCCAGTGCTTCCGGATTCACGACGCGCTCCGACATCGGTCCCGCGCGAGAAGGTCCCTCTGCCGAAGCCATCGCGTGCGTTTTATCTTTCTTTTTAGCTCGGATCCTCTTTCAACGGTGTCACAGAGAGGCACAGGCCCGTCGTGGCGAAGAGCCCGAGGTCGACGCGGAGCAGTTCCAGGACCCAGACAACGAGTATGGGTTGTTCGCGGGCACGACGTACGAGCAAGACGACGAGGAAGCGGACAAGATCTATGAGTCGGTCGACCAACAGATGGACTCGCGCAGACGAACGCGCAGGTGCGTGCTGCCGGTTCGTTTCTCTCTCTCTTTCTCTCTCGCTCATTTTTTATTTTGCCTCGAACAGGGAGGCACGCGAAAATGCCGAGTTGGCAGAGCATCGCGCGCAGCGGCCCAAGATCCAACAGCAGTTTTCGGATTTGAAACGTGCTCTGTCTGTCGTGTCCGACCAGGAATGGGAAAACATTCCAGAAGTGAGTAATCTGACGCGGAAAAAACCTAGAAAGGATGCGAGAACATTTGTCGTACCCGACAGCGTCATCGTCGGCGATAGAACAAAGACCGAGTACGAGAGTTCGCTCGACGTTAGACAGCAAGAGGTAGTTTTATTCTCGCACTTTCCCGAGAAATGCCCTCATCCGTTCTCTAGGCCGGGGGTTTCGAGACGTCCGCAGGCTCTGGAACAATGACAAACTTTGTGGAAATTGGGCAGGCACGAGATAAAATTTTATCACTCAAACTGGACCAGGTAAATACCCGTCAGGTGGATCGCTCTTTACTGACCTTGTCTGTTAAAGATCTCCGGCACATCGACAAGCTCTGGCTTGGCTACCTCTGTGGACCCCAAGGGTTATCTGACGTCCTTGGATAGTGTCGTGATTAAATCTGAAGCTGAAATTGGTGACATCAAGCGCGCTCGAATGCTCTTTGATTCCCTCGTGAAATCAAATCCAAAACATGCGCCAGGTTGGATCGCCGCAGCACGCTTGGAAGAGCATGCTGGTCGACTGGTCGCCGCGCGGAAGCTGATTAAAGCTGGATGTGATCATTGTCCAAAGAGCGAAGACGTATGGCTAGAAGCTGCTCGACTACACGTAAGTACGACTAAAACGAACGACTACATTTCTGATCCTCTTTGCAGAATCGTGAGGATGCGAAAGTCATTCTCGCAAACGCAGTCCAGCACGTTGGGCAAAGCGTAAAAGTATGGCTTGCGGCCGCCGATCTGGAACAAGACGTCAAAGCAAAGAAGAGAGTGCTCCGAAAAGGTGCGTTGTTGATCGTCTTTCCTGCCTCGTCTCTGACCTCTATGTAGCCCTCGAAAACATTCCCAATTCTGTCCGGCTATGGAAGGAGACGGTCAATCTCGAATCGTCCGCATCCGACGCCCGCATCCTCCTTTCGCGCGCTGTCGAAGTCATCCCCCTTTCCGTCGAACTTTGGTTGGCGCTCGCCCGTCTCGAAGCGCCAGAACGAGCCAAAGCAGTCCTGAACAAGGCCCGCAAGTCGGTTCCGACCTCGCATGAAATTTGGATAGCCGCTGGCCGTCTGCTCGAACAAGAAGCGACTGCCGATCCCGAAAAGCCCGTCGAGGCGCGCAACCAGGAGCTCGACGTGGTGGACAAAACCATCGAGGCCGGCGTGCGCGAGCTGCGACGACACCAAGTACTCTTGACGCGAGAACAATGGCTCAAAGAGGCCGAACGGTGCGAGACCGAGGGTTCGCCACGAACGTGCGAGGCTATTATCAAGGCGACGGTGGCTATGGAAATCGAGGAGGAGGACCAACTGGACACGTGGGTCGCGGATGCGGAGAGTGCAGAGGCGAGAGGTATGGTCGGCACGTCTCGAGCTATCTTGGCGTATGCCCTCAAGGTGTTCCCCGACAAACGCAACTTGTGGCGCAAGGCCGCAGATCTCGAAAAAGCGCATGGCTCTCGGTCAGTATCGGGATCCTTCTTCTTTCGCATTCTCGTTGACCATCGCTATACAGTGAATCGCTGGACGCTGTATTAATGCAAGCTGTGCATTATTGTCCACAGGCCGAGGTTTTATGGTTAATGTCGGCAAAAGAAAAGTGGCTGGCTGGGGACGTGCCTGCTGCCCGAGAGGTTCTCGAAAGGGCTTTTATCGCTAACCCGGAAAGCGAGCAGATTTGGCTCGCTGCAGTCAAGCTAGAGGCGGAGAACGGTGAATTGGGCGTCGCACGGGAACTACTCATTCGGGCGAGGACCGTAGCCGGTACCGAGCGGGTAAGTGATCATCTACGTTTCTGCACCGACGAAACTCAACTGCGCTTAGATATGGATGAAGTCGGCCGTGTTCGAACGACAACAAGGCCACTACGATGTCGCGCTCGAGACGGTATCAACCGCACTCGCCAAATTCCCCAAATTTTCGAAACTATACATGATACAAGGGCAGATTCACCAAGTACGGAGTAACTATCCCGCCGCGCGCACGTCGTACGCGGCAGGGATGAAAGTGTGCCCCAAAGAAGTTGCCCTTTGGGTTCTCGCGAGCAAACTCGAGGAGCTCGATGGCAAGAGCATCAAGGCGCGCGCAATCCTCGAAAAGGGGCGGCTCGTGAACCCTGCCAATGAGGTCCTCTGGGCCGAATCTATCGGCGTCGAAGAGCGTTCAGGAGGGGCCGCTCAGGCCAAGGCGATGCTCTCGCGCGGTCTACAAGAGTGTCCGGCGTCGGGCGTCCTGTGGTCGATGGCAATATGGGCCGAGTCGCGACCGACGCGCAAAGCCAAATCGGTGGACGCGCTGAAAAAGTCCAAGGACAACGCGATCGTGACGTGTACGGTCGCGAGATTGTTTTGGGCGGAACGCAAGGTGGACAAGGCGCGGCAGTGGTTCTCACGGTCGGTGGCCACGGAGCAAGACAGGGACCAGGGGGATCATTGGGCGTGGTGGGTCAAGTTCGAGCGACAGCATGGGACGGCGGTGCGTTGGTTGTGTGGGTGATGGTGTAGCCGACGTTTGCTGACGCGCTTTCAGGAAAACGTCGAGGAGGTGATGAAGCAGTGTGTTGCTGCGGAGCCACATCATGGGCTGGTGTGGCAGTCGATTAGCAAGGACGATAAATATGTGGGTAAGAGCGCCAAGGAGGTTTTGGAGATCGTGATCGAGGCGTTGCGGTGATGCGTGTCGCATTTTTTTTTCTTTCTCTTGCATGTTGTATTTCATGACAATAATAGTATTCGCTGATTTCGATGGACATGTACAGTGGCATGCGGTCGCAGTCCATCATGCATCGATACGGTTTCGAATCTCGCCGAACAACATACTTGACCTTGACTTGCTTGCAAGCACTGGCTCTGGAGTCATAATTGCTGACTCCCGGCATATATACAGAACCCAAAGGCAAGCTCTTCGCTCGAAATTGGGACGAAGGGCGTCCAGCATGGCGGCGCTCCTCAATGACGCCAAATGCCTCCCGGAAACCTTCCGCTTCATCGACGCGACGGAACGATTCAAAGCATCACCTATCCCCGCCTAAAAACGCAAGGTCTAAAAAGCCCCCCGACAGATAAACCGCAAACGCGGAAAAAGAGCGCAGCCCCATGCGGGCACCCCCAAACATGAAGGCCCCACGCGAAAACCAAACCAAACCGCCCCCTGTGCCCGTAAAAAAGGCACAGTGTTCTTAGCACTTCGAACCAGACAGCACGCCCACATACTTTAGCTACCTTACACACGCATGTAATGTCTACCGTGGGGGCTACGCCCCGAAGGACAATAAACATGGAGGAAAAAAAAATAATTGCTGATTGACTGGACCTTCCACATTTTCTTTCCACATGGCTCACGATGAACTCGCTCACGTCCATAAATAACCCATCTCGGCCCGATTGAACGAATCTGAAATTCCAGAGGGAACGGGACAGTGTCGGCGAAAACGTAAGTACTCGTTCCCTTGGAGAGTTTGGAGTCTGCCCCCCATCAAGGCGCTAATTCGGAGATGCCGGGTAACGTTCATGAGAGATGCGCCACACTGGTCCGCATCACATCCTTACGAAGCAGACGAAGTGATACCGAGTATGTACTGATCTCCAACAACCAAAAATGATTTCAATGAGAAGATCACGCATGAGACCCTGAGACTCTCCGAGCTCCGGGGAGGAAAAAAAAATCAGTCTTGCATATGATTGCATCCAGTGCTGTGGGCGAAAAAAAAATGATGGTGCTGAATTGGACGAACCGTTCTTGGGAAACGGTCGCATGGTCGGACTCTGAGACCGAATCGAGCACGAGTGCGTACTAGTCTTTGCCTAGTTCCTTGTCGTTGATCCGCGGATGGTGTGGTGTACGGACGCACACGTTCGGAGGGCTTTTCCTCCATGTGACGCTTGTACCTGTCGCTATCGACGAGCACCGATGAGACTCTGCGAACGGCGGTTCCCCTGTGATGATTGCCCACCAGTGATAGTGACCCACGACCGTGCAACACGGCCGCGGTGGCGATGACTCGCTTATTGTCTCAGTTTGGCAGTGCTTATTTTTATGAAAGGTTATGTACGATGCCTCGAGGCTTGACAACGCTTCTATAGGATATATGAATAATTCATCATGGGCTTCCGACGGATTCATTCCGGTGGGGTAGAGGGTGAGAACGGTCATTCATGTGCATACCGCCCCAAATGATGAGTCGGGCACGCACTTGGACAAACTTATGGTGATCGACAGAAATAGGAAGTTGCGATCTTTCTGAAATATCCAAGTACTTGCGGAGCGCTGAGACCACCTCCGCTATCTACTATCATCTCGACTCTACTACTTGAAATGCCCTACGCATCTGTGGAAGAGATTCATAAAGTTCGTTCGCGATGCCGTGTGATTTCCTAGAGAGATACTGATCAGCTCGAGTAGATCCATGGTGAATTGACCTCAACTTTCAAAGAAGGGACCACACTTCCGCTGAGCTACCGCCGGACGCAGCTCCTCCAGCTCGCTCGTCTCATCCAGGACAATCACGTAAAGATCGAGAATGCGATCAAGGAAGACTTGGGCAGGCGTTCTCTCGAATGTAGGCTCCCTGAACTTGGCCCAATCATCACAGCCGCCCTCCATGCTGCGGAGAAGCTCGAAGAATGGAACGCACCCGAGAAACCCAGCGTTGAGCAATGGCGCGGCGGGTGGGACACCACCATTTTCAACGTACCCAAGGGTGCAGTCCTGTTGATCAGGTCATCCCGCTTCCTTCGTCCGACGGCACCCTTGACTGACGCACCGTTTGCATGCAGCCCCTGGAACTTCCCGTGGGCCATCACGATGTTGCCGCTCATCGGTGCGATCGCTGCGGGTTGCACTTGCTTGATTAAACCTTCCGAACATGCGCCTGCATGCGGTGCGGCCATGGCGGAACTTGTTCCACAGTATCTCGATCCCAAAACATACGCGGTCTGCCTCGGAGCGGTACCAGAAACGACCGAAATCCTGAAGCTGAAATGGGACCACATCTTTTACACTGGAAGCGCGAATGTTGGGAAAATCATCGCCGAAGCGGCGGCGAAACATGTCACTCCGCTGACGCTTGAACTTGGTAGCCTGTCTCCGGTCTTCGTCGACGCAGCCAGTACCGATCTCGAAGTTGCTGCTAGAAGAATTTTGTGGGGTAAACAGTACAACTGCGGACAGGTCGGACCTCTTTCCAATACCTGTAAACTGTTTTGATCCCCACTTTCCGCAGGTTTGTATTTCTCCGAACCACGTCTTCGTCGAAGAAAAGTACCAGAGTGCGCTCGTCGAAGCATTCAGAAAGGCGAGCCGCGCTTTCTGGCCGCAAGGACCATTAGATGCAACGTCGGAACTAGCACATATGGTTAACGAAAATCATTATGAGCGTATCCAAGGCCTCTTGAAAGGAACCAATGGCAAGCTCGAGTTTGGTGGGGCAGGAAAAGACCTGCGGATCGAGCCTGCCATCGTCAGTGACGTCACATTGGACGATCCTCTGATGAAAGAGTAAGCCTTTTTCGTATTCATTTCCAAGATCCAATGAAATAACCACCTAATAATAGAGAAATATTTGGACCCGTTTTGCCTATCGTCCCAGTTGCGAGTGTGGAGTCCGCTATTTCACATATTCGGGATGGGTAAGTCGCAGTGACGACACGGAGATCAATGTCAACTTACGTATACAGGCCGACGCCGCTCGTCATCTACGTGTTCACCCAAAATGACGAAACGAAGAACAAGTGTAAGCTGAATTGTCAAAGTGTGGAATCAAGATCCGATACTAACGGAACTCCAGTCATCCAGCGCACTCAAAGCGGACAACTCATTTTAAACGACACTTTCGGCCAGCTTGCGGTCACCGAGATTCCCTTTGGCGGCCAAGGAGAATCGGGCTGTCAGTCTCAATCCGAATGACCGTTGGATAATGCAAATTCTGATGTATACTTGCAGATGGGTCTTATCTTGGAAAGCATTCCTTCAACACCTTTGTTCATAAAAGGGGGTTCATTAACGTCCCTATGGACCAAGGGTGAAGTGTTTCCTCCAGTTCTCCCAGACTTGACTGACATAACTCGTAGGACGGAGGGCTTCATGATGGGAAGGTACCCACCATACTCGGAACCCGCATTGGGTTTCTTCTCGCAGGCCCTGCATATCAAGATCCCGGACGCGTAATATGCCTGTAGAGGTTGTATGAACGTGATGTACTAGTAGCATAGCATATTGAAAGTAACCGTATGTTTTTAGTTCGAAATTGGGACAGCTTTGATCTTGCCACCGTCACCGACTGATCAAAAACATGACACGTGGTCACTGGTTTCTCTGCGAGATCTTCCCAGGCTGTGCCAACACCAGGGTCGTGACACACTTGAATGGATTCCTGTGGCCCACAGCTTCCCACCTGACAAAAACCGCACCGAGATAATTATGGAATCCCGTCGGGTCTAAATCGCCCACAGCCCCATCATGACATTGATTCGGAGCTTCGAGACCCTATAGCCATTACTGTGATTCAAGTGGCCAATGAAAATAGTTCGTGATGGTCGGGCCAGGCCGATGGCAAGCATTCAAAACTCTTTGATCCTTCACCATGTGCCCCGCTCAATTCTCTATCGCCCGAAGCGAGGCTTGAAACTTTAGGGTATACCCGGGTCGCACAGTCTTTGGTCATATCTACCCAGGTGCCCGTATCCGACCGCACCCATCGTATTCCCTACTTGAAAGGGCACGGCATTCAGCCCGCACTTCATTTTCCCTTCATCTTCATTCCCCGCCGTCCGGCATGGTCACCGAACCTGCAAATAATCCCTTGGCGGAACTATCATCCGCACGAAAAATCGTCCTTCTTTTATTGTTTTGTGTTTCTCAGTTCCTTGATACCTTCAACACCGCTGCGCTGTTCTCTGCGATTCCAGTGATTGCCACACGTGTAGGATTAAACGATGGGCAATCCGTCTGGCTCAACAGCTCCTATCAGCTCTCTTTCGCTGCTCTCCTGCTCATCGTAAGCCCTCCTTTGTGTTTCTGCTCTCTCCACCAACTCATTGCTATTGCAACTCCATTAGAGTGGCCGACTGAGTGACATTTACAACCCAAGTACGTTTCGACTTTACTGATATTCCCATCACCCGAGTAATTGCTTGATTTCACAGAAATCGTCTTCCTGTGTGGTGTATATCTCATCGGATTCTTATCTCTTGGAATCGGCTTTACACGCAATGATGTTGTGATTCTGGTTCTTCGAGCATTATGTGGCATCGGTCGGCATTCATTTATTGTTTTATGGACTTGAACCACTGACGTGCGGACGGAACTAGGCGCTGCTCTGAGCATCCCGTCATCACTTCACTTACTTATTCACACCTTCCCCGACCCGGTAGCACAAGCAAAGGCCGTAAGTGCGTTTGGTGGCTCTGGAGCACTAGGAAATGGTGAGGTCTCCTGTTTATTTAATTCGTCGTTTTCTGACCTTTCCACAGTCCTCGGCGTGGTCATCGGAGCATTAATTGTTTCGTATGCGAGCTGGCCCTGGGTTTTCTACGTGGCGTCCATCATCGCATTGGTCGTCGCAATTGCTTGCACATTCCTTATCCCCAATTCACATCGCCCTCAGAACAACCATACTCGGCTGGAGAAATTCCAAAAACTGGATGTATCTGGAAGTTTATTGCTCATCGGTAAGCTTTTATGAATGCACTAAATTATCCTGTGGCTAAGATGCGTGAAGTTGCCTTGGTGCTCTTCATCTTTGCAGTGACGTCGGGCTCGACAAATGGGTGGAAGACGGCCATGGTCCTTGTTCCACTTTTCTTGTCCATTATTTTGTTCGTCCTCTTCTTTGTCTGGGAGGCACGTATTCCAGAAGACCATGCATCACTGTGCGTATTTTATTCCATGTGCTTTCCATTCGCGAAGCTTAGTCCTGTGAAATTCAGACCTCCACGCATGTGGAAATACCCAAACTTCACGTCACTTGCTATTCTTGGTCTCCTTCCCTACACATGGTGGGGTACCGTATATTTGCTATTTGCGTGGTTCTGGCAGGAGGTGCAAGGATGGAGTGCCATTGATGCTGGCGTTCATTTGTGCGTTTAATTTTCGCAGATCTTCCTCAGGTACTCATCAGTGCTCGTTTTTCTCTAGTCTCCCCTTGGGCTTGTTCGCTTTCCCCTTTATGGCATTAGCAGGTGTGCTTCAGCAAAAGCTCGACCCCAAGCACATTCTCCTCGGAGGTCTGGTCCTCATGGTGGCCGGAACGGTCTTCTTGCCCTTCGCGGACAACGCACACCGCTACTGGCCTATCGCATTCCCAGGATTCGTGTTAGGCACCGCAGGGACGACCATCGTGTTTGCCACCACAAAGTAAGCTCAGCAGCATCTCTTATTGATTGCATCGACCGACCCTTTTTGGCAGCATCGCCATTTTCGCTGCGACGCCACCCGCGAAGGCGGGTACGGTGGGAGCGGTGTTCAACTGCGCGCTCCAGCTCGGGAGTGCCGTATTCACCTCGCTCGCGACGTCCATCCAGACGAGTGTACAACCCTCACCAGAGTCGTTTAAAGGCCGTGGCGCCGCATTCGAGTTCCTGATCGGAATCATCGCACTGCAAATCTTGTCCGTCATCTTTTTCGTGCGGAAAACGGGGACAATGGGTGGCGCCAACGGTCGGTCCGAGGGTGCTCCCAAGTCTCTTGGGGATTCCGAGGAGGGTCTTCAAGAGGCTAAATAGATTCCATTCTCGGCTTTTGTTCTCTATCTCTGTTGTTTCTTTAGAATGCTTTTGCGGTGTAACCCAAGGACTCGCGGTGTGCTTGGGCAGGTTACCCGATGTTTTGTAGGAGTGTATTATTTAAATTTATTGAGTCTTTCGGCCCCCCCTTTTTTCAGCTGCACGTTGGAGTATTTCATTGTAGTAGGGTACCATTGCTTACATTGTCGGTTTACTTTGCAAATAATCTCACATCGGACACTCGGATGCCACGATCCCTAATACAATTGTTGCCCGATAATAAACAACAAAGTCTAATAAGGTGCACTGGCGCGGTCCGCGCGGAGCGGATCTCTTTACCATCAAAGTTTCTTTTCTTCTTAACTCTTGTTATACTCAGCGGGCGGTGTCTGATCCCGGTCGAAAACGGGCTTAGTTGAAAACCTTGAGCTAGTCTCGTGGCGATTGACACTGCAGCCGTCCAACGGGCCTGCGGCGTAACTTTGCCACACATACACCCCTTTGAACCGGGCCGCGGCGGTGAATAATACGGCAGATTCTGTTTCTCACAATCCTCGTTTCAGATCCTTTGCTAGTACGCCCGTCCCGGATCGAGATGACACTGCTTATGTGCCTTTCTCGTTGGCTCAGGCTCGCGCCGTATTTAACAGCAAGAGGTTCCAGCGGCTCGCCACTCTGTTTTCCGACAATATTTTTCCTGACTTGAAGGTCAGCTTGAGGTATGTGATTGGCATGTCATATCAGAGCACTGGCAACTCTAACTCGTCATAAACACACTCTCGTACGATAATATTCCCTTTCAGGCACGAAAGAAAACATCGGCTGTCCGTGTGGGTTCTCACGACTCGTCATTCACTTCCGGATACACTGGCAAACCGACTATGTTGGTATCCGAACTCGATGCACTGCAGGGAGCTCTGAATCGAGCACTTGACACCATACGGATCGAACTCAAAAAGGCGGAACTCCCCAAATACTCTAATTTTTCCACATCAAGACACCCGCTCGATGACCCAGACGTTTTGACGCCGCCAAGGCTCTATGAAGCGCGACGACTTGCCTTAGGTCAGAAGAGAGATTTTATAATAAAATTTGCACGTTGATAACATTGATTGACACGGAACATTCGTGTAGCTTGCGCAGTCAGTAATCCGTTTGCTTCTTTGCGATTGATCTGATGTTGAGATTGACATCGGCTACTACTTTTTAGGGGCAGCTGAAGCATCTCTTGCAGGTGCCGTACGAAAAGGCGGTGGAGCAGTCGTTCGCTGTTTACGACACCGCCTGCCTTGATGTTTTTGTCAAGACTGGGATTGTCGATGCGCTCGGCGACCCTGCTCATATAACTAGCGGGTTGCACGTACAAGAGCTTCACAAGAAACTGGATCTCAGTCCACAACGCCTCGCAGCCGTCCTGCGCTACCTTTCTACGCAAGGCTGGGTACATGAACATGAATTGGACGTGTTCGCCCTAAGTCGACCGGCGCTGGAGCTTCTCCCTGGTAGGAATGGAAGAAAATGGGTATTGTACGTATAATGCTTTATTTTTCACACTTTTCCCAACTCCCGTACTTGCATGTCTTTGTATAGGACAACGGGGAAGCCCAAGATTGCAGCGTCACTTGTTGATTTTATGACTCATCCCGAGTGGAAATATTCGACGTCCTTGAACCAGACTGCTTTTCAACTAGCGTACAACACAGAGGACACCATATTTGCGTATCTGATGCAGCGTCCAAAAGAGCTTTCTCAATGGTCATCTTCCGTGCGCGTGAGTACTGTCCTGGTCTCGCTCGATACACGCTTCTGATGCTCAAGTAGACAATGGGAGATACGTATGAAGCGGCACTGTTGACTGATTATCCTTGGAAATCACTCGATTCCAAGCTGATCATAGACGTCGGTGGCGGTCAAGGTGGACTCGTGCTCTCCCTTGCAAGAATGTGCGTAAACGCACGAAGGGAATGACATCGTCTCATGATATTGAAACAGTCTTCCCGAGTGCAAGTTTGTTGTACAAGACTTGCCGGAAGTGATACTACTTGCACGACGGAATGTGGAATCTGCTTTGCCAGAGGCACTGGAAGACGGTCGTATTCAGTTGCAGGCACACGACTTCTTCCTTCCCCAGTTCAATGCGAACGAAGACACCGTTTACATATTAAGATATATCTTGTAAGATCTTTTTTCCTGTATTGCTAACTTAGTAACCCAAATTCATAGGCATAATTGGTCTGATGAAAACTGCGTACGAGACCTCTTATGGACCATTTTTCTTATTTCTGACCTACTCCAAAAGGTTAAAATCCTGCAAAACATCCGATCCGTCGCAGGGCCAGAGGTTGGTACCATTCGTTCAAGTCTTGGTCTTCCTCAAACTTATGCTCCACCGTAACACAAGAGCAAGATTCTTATCATCGAAAGCGTCGTAATCCCAGCAACAGTCTCGGAAAGAAATTCAACGAATGGGAACGGATCCTCCCTTTGGTCATCGCCAATCGACGAGAATACCGAGACTCGCTACAGGCCAACAACTGCGCCAGATTTCGTCCCCGCTAATTTCGGTTCCAGCTCAAAGATGCCCCTTGCGTTGGGAGTCCATCTCATGAGTGCCTTTAATGCATATGAGCGTACTCTCGTGAGTCCAAGATACTTTCTTTGTTCTCTGGATTCGAGATTTGACGATCTTCAATAGCCCGAGTGGGAAAGAATAGTACAGTCTTCCGGTCTTAAGATTGAAAGGGTAAACTCTTTGAGAGCCCATACCTCTGTGATCGAGTGTACAGTATGAATAGTAGACAGTGGCATCCAATCGTAGACGCGGTTACGTAGTTTCCGAATGCACATATATTTTTCTTATGATGTGTAAACATGCAAATTGTATAATGAGCTCGAATCGAACGAGTTCACAAAGCTCGGAGAAACCTAGTCAACCGAGTTGCTATCATTATCCACAAACCGCAACTGAAACGTGTGATGCGGGCGCCAATCTTGGGCAATTTACTCATCGTTGGGAAGCAGTCAAGTATCATTCTGATGATTTTGGACGTCGACGTCGAACTAAAATAAATCAAGTTACCAAAGACTCGATTTACGAGAAAGTGGCCGTGCATGATATCTGATTCAATCACACGAGTTGGTTTCGTTGTCTTGCCATTCATTCTCAGCACCCATGATACGGTTTCACGACACGCCGAGTCGGCATAGTTCAATCCGGCAGGAATGGCTAGATCCCCGTCACGTCGGTGCCAAACGCAAATAGAAGCACAGTGGCTCCATGACACTAAGTTAGCATAGTTTAACCCTGTGCTGGTGATATGATCCGGGGTTCCCGCGCCGTTACTAGACAATGTTATCAGAGCCGGCTCCGGATCAATAAAAATAATACTTTGCAGTACCAGCGGGTAGTAGCGGGCATCGTGGTCACGCTGATAGTGCCTTGCGTTATCACCGAATGATATCTTAACGGGTTTATGTAAGTTACATAAAACCTCGGAGTTCAACCGGCGTTTAGTAGCCGGGAATAGCCGGGAGTAGCTCCTATGTACGGCACATATCAGATGGCGGGCTCGGTGAATTTATAGGATTCCCATCAAACGCCAGCGCATACAATCCACTCGTTGTAAGGAACTTCGGAAAGATTTCCCACAAAACAGCAATATGAATTTGTATGTTCGTTCGCAGCTACCAAATTTACAATCTGATGTTCCCAAGTTCATGATGAAGAACCTGCCCCTGTCTCACGGTGCCTTTTCCGGAATACGAGTGGTATCTCCTTGGGGCTAGCAGCGGATTCAGAATCCAAAAAGGGGATCGTTCAGAAGAACGTACCTGAGCGTTAGTGCGGCTTTAATCGGGAGTTCTCCACGAGGCAGCTGGGCATTAGGTGCAAGATGGATTTCGTAGTGGGCCACAAGCGTGCTAATCATAGCAGTCGCTTCCGTTTCGAAAAACCTGTAAGAAAAGAGAGATAAGCTTCATGAGTGCAACAATGAAACAAAGCAGCCTGACTTTCTGCCTATACAAGCTCTAGCTCCGACAGAGAACGGAACGAACGCATCTGCATTCCATTCGGTCAGATATCGATCTGGTTTCCACTCGGAAGGATTCTTCCAGTACTTTTCTAGTCCAACGTTAAACTCCCTCGTTCATGAAGACAATTAGCGAAGTCTCACCATTATAATGCAGACCTGGAACATCGATGACTACCGTCGAACCTTCGGGGATGGGAACGGTGACTCGCTCTTCAATGGAGTTAGTGGCCGCACACGACAGTGTCGTCGTCTTATTGCAATATTTGGGGAAACCGGTAACAGGCGGATACATCCGAAGTGTCTCGTTAATCACCCTGAAAACCATACAATTAATCGCAAGACAAATTGAGTAATCCACCTGAACTTACGCAGCGGTATGAGTGAAGCGATGTGCTTCGGAGTACTCCTGTTTGGGTGAGATCTAATATCTTTACCTACAAATCATGGATATACATACCGGCGTTGTGCGGCCCTGTAAAATGGAAGTAACATGGCGATATAGGCGCTCCTGTTCTTCAGGGTGGAGCGCTAGCTGAATAAGGGCGAATGCCAGCGTAACAGACGTAGTTTCATGACCAGCGAAGAACCCAATAAAAATATTGCCTGTGGAAATTATAGCCATGCGATATTGAGTTCATGAACAATAACCGCACCAAAGAGTTCTTCCTTCCTCAGGTATTCAGTGCTTCCATCATCAGTTTGGTTCGCACGAAGTAGGGCGCTAAAAAGGTCATCCTTTTCCTGTGAACTTGTGAGGTTCTTATGATACTCTTCGATAAACTGTTCCATATATTGCCAAAGCTCGGAATATGCTGCCTTCGTCTTTCTGAATGTTGGAGTGAGACACATCGCCCACTCTGGGATCACTAATTTCAAGAAGCCCGTTCGCGAGATGGTAGAGATGGCTTCCCCCAAGGACATCTTGTGGCCAGCACCCGGAGCGGCATCATAATGTATCCCGAAGCCTGTAGTGCTGATGACCTTTAATGCGAACTGAATATCGTCGTCAACATTAGCTCGGGTACGAAATTAGACATGTCCTCACTGTGATCGTGAACTCTGCAATATCATTACACTCGAAGTTGTCTTCCCACTCCGTAAACACGTCGGACAGGACCCGACACGTTTCAGCCCAAACAAATGCGTTTGTTTTCTGACAGCATAACATGTCAAAGCTATTCCAAAGTGGTTGAACATGGAAGAACACACATCCGAGTATGTTGGCGAACAGATTTTCCTGTGTCGCTTCCAGACGTCGCCCTCAGAACTGACGAGATTCGGTCCAAACAAATCCAGGATCTTGTATTCAACCATGTCCTTTGGGAAGTTCCATCTACGTTGTGTAAGTTCCTAGAGAAAAAATAGATAAGAACTTGTGTGCAATAGCTTATCCCACGTTTACCTTTACCGCGATAGGGTCTGCTACAAAGAACGCGACCGCGGGCCAAGGATACCACGAAACGGACGAAACGATGTCCCACCCAAATTTCTTGAACACTGCATATTTTGTTTGCCCAGCGCCATAAGGCTCGCCAGAATGCACGTACATGCGTATTTCTCTCCCCATGTGACCGTTTTCTCAGGGCTCAAACCAAAGAAGGAGGGTTGAATACACGTTTTCTTGGTGAGACTGCGCATCCCCACGTAGTTGCTGCAAATTCCAGTGCACGTCAGCCTGGAGTGCACTATGCTTCCCACCGAGAGATTAAGCACGACTCACTTGATTGACCGCAGTTTTCCATCAAAAAGCGACCATTGGTAGTAAATCCACAGGACGACAAGAAAAAAGATCGAGATAACCAGCTCAGAGTATTGCATGAATACTGGGTGAGGGGGTAAAAGTGGGGGTAAGGCAACTAATCACCGTCGACACGTTGATAACCGGAGTGAAAAATGGTTATTCGGAAGCGTGTGATGTGTATGATGGATTTCCATCGACTTTCTTCGAGATCAAGGAAGCAATGCACGCTGATAGTCATGACTACGCCCAGCCAACGTGGGAGGATATCCTTAGCCAGAATTCCACCGATACGAACTCGAAACTGAGACCGTCGGAGAAAAATAGTTGATGGTATTAAGTGATATAAATATCTAAATAAATATTACTTAAAGTCTCAAGCCGTATTACATAATAATAATAACGATGCTTCAAAGCCTCGCGCGCGGAATACCGACATATTTGTCCCCACCTGGCGAGAGGAGGCCCATTTCCCTCGCCTTTATTTGAAGAGCTAAGAGCTGAGAATAGAAACGCGCACTAAATAGGTCCCCTTCCGCAAACCATAGACCCTTACCTGTGAAAAAGGAAAATATAAGAAATAGGCGATATGCAGATATAGAACTGTACTCACGACCTGATGGCCTCCAGATCCCTGCGAATTCCCAATCCTGATTCCATGCCCCAATATTGTCGACAGACTCAGAAATTTCAGGTCCGAACAAATTTTCTGCGACTTCCTTTATCGTGGTGGGAGTGAATCTGGGTATTGGGAAAGTTTATGAGAGAGGAACATCTAAACAATCGGGAACTCATACCCGGTAGCGAAAACAACCAAATCCGCAGTTTCTTGCGTTCCGTCGGCGAAGACTAGACCCGAGGGGCTCATGTGTGATATCTCCACGCCCGCCTTCATGGAAATCTAACGCAGATGTCAACAACTTTAATTAGAAACATGTTAAAGAATAGTGGCATACCTTTCCGGAAGTAATTAATGATGCGCAACCCCTGTCGATGTAGTATCCGCCTGAGGGAGGGTTAGCAAAGGAACATGCTCTTTTCAAATAAGTTACCTCGTCGAATTACAAGACGATCCAAGAAAACGTCGCTCGGTCCAGGAAGAAGATAACCGTTCTTGGCCAGATTATCACGAAGATCCCTGCCGGACGTTACTGAGATGTCGAAACGTAGTGAGGAATTACTACATACTTGTCAATGTCAGCATTTGTCGAAGTGATTTCATGTTGGAAGCTCTTCAATGCTTTAAATGGGAGTGAAATGTAGAAGCGATCGGCGACGTCGAGTGGAAGAATGTCTGGTGCAAAGTATCCTACCGAAAGTCAGCCCGTTGCCAGTTTATCAAGGAATCGAACGAGGTACATACCTCTAAATGAGCGGCCCATTGCCTCGCGACTAACTACCGCAGTTGGTGAGCGTTGAACGAGAACCACTCGTGCGCCTTTGTTGGCCAAGTCCTGAGCGATATCGTGACCTGAGCACCCTGCACCGACGACGATTGCATTCCGTCCCTTGACAATGCAAGAATCCGAATACTGGCTGGTGTGTATGCAAGTGCCCAGGAAAGATTCCTAAGAATGTGAAATGAGCCCAGAACGAACGAATTAAATGCTAATAATACTTTTTTCGGGATGGATGGTATGAAAGGGACTTCTCCTCTGAGAGTTCCTACGCCAGTGGCAACAATGAGGTGGGTAGACGTCACGGTAATGGATGGATGGTCCGGCCGAGATATATGTATTATCCATTTCTGTGCTGAGACGTCATACGAAGTGGTAGCATGAGCTGAAGTGACGAGGTGAAGGCCTAGGGTTTTGTGATAGTTGTCGAGGTGATCTGCAACACCTGCACATGGTATGTGTTCTCCTGCGCTCTCCGGGAACGGAACAAATGGAAGGTTATCTGCGACTAATGAGCCTCTTCGCAGCCTGCAAGACTGAAATGATACTTACTGAAAGCTCTCGGCGTATTTGTTTCCAGGGTCTTGTATCGGGCTCTCCAGGAGTCACCGACTCGGGGCGACTTCTCCACCAGTAAAGTAGATATTCCGACGTTTTCTAAGCGAGCGGCCACAGCCAAGCCACACTGTCCGGCACCAAGGACAACTGCTCCATACTCCATAACGTCCTTCGGCTCGAAAGGCCGGTCGAGGGACGTGTTCCCAGACTCGAAAAGCTCTGTAACTCCGCGAATACGATCCATGGTAGTGACAAAAGACCAAGCCTTCCACGTGCCACTGTTCGTTTCGACGAGGGTGAAGACGCCAGTACATTCCGCTACAGCAGTCTGGAAGTGGACGATCCCTTGGACAAATGTTTTATTAAGACCCGCTTGTCTGAACCGGACGTCAGGAAATATGTTGAATCCAGTCGGTCTTGCAATAGCTATCCCTTCCGACAAGCATTCTTGAATTTGATTCCGGGTATGTAATGTGCGATAATCCGGAGTGAAGGCCAGAAGATCTCGCCAGTAGCTGTCGTCTGTGAACGAGTGTTCAAGAGAAATAATTCCCCTCCGGTTGGGAGAGTGGATGTCGGAAACGAAGGACCGGAGCCACGCAGATGCTATGACTTCAATAATATGAGTTATGATGAACGGTGGCTGTCATGGTTGGCGAATGACTTACCAGAGGGAGAGGTCACCTCCGGGGTTGCCTCAAGCTGGATACACGACTTTTCCATGGAGAAAGTAAATGGGATTGAAAACATAGAGATACTTGTCTTTCATTCTTTTATTTCTCAAGTACCAGTGACTCGTCAGTGACAACGGTCTCACCAACAGCGCGAGATTTCGACGCAAGATCTACACAGGACTGGCTAGCCTTGTACAGCCCTGGTGATGCAATGGATACGAGCATGTCCTGAACTCCATATGGTGGTGAATGGGTGATTTCATTTCCTCTTCCGCGAGCACTAGCCGGCACACGCTGTATGTTACATAACTTTGCGCCCAAATTCAAGGTTTGATCCAAGGTCCCGGCAAGCGTGGGAACATCAAACCGGTGTATATTGGGCATGTGCACATCTGTGCGATCTGTGCCGCTCACGACCCGTTCCCATACTAGTAGAGGCAATGTTGCGTCCATCAAAAAGGCTGTATTCCAGCTGCTCCACCCGGAGCTATATTTTGGAAGCTGTAGATTGATCCCATCCATCATCATACCCCGCCTCTTTGTGTTCCTCCATGAGTTCAGGAATTACTTTGGATAATGCTGGCATCATGTCAACAGTACTCGAGGGTATCCTATACGGTACGTGTATTGCTTGATTTCGATGGCACTCTTGGCTGATCAGACTTAGGATTTTCCCTTCTGATGTTCATCGGAACCATGTGGGTTTTTGGTCAAGAAGAGCGCGGATCAAGACGGATTGGCGTCACACTGATAGCTGTCGTCCTCTTGATTCTGAGTACCGCTGTGAGCTCATTCGTCGACGATCATGGCTTTCCTTCCTGACAAACCACCTCTTTCAAGCACATGATTGTTGATATCGTGCGCATAGACGAGGGTCTGGTGAAATATCGTGATACCTTCCCTGGTGGACCAATTGGATTCTTCGAAGACGTTGCGCAAAATACGTTCGTGATAAAAAATGCGATCTACCTTATGCAAACGCTCCTTGGGGATAGCGTTGTGGTGAGTCGTGATTCTAACACGGATTTCTGTCGCTGACAGAAGCTAGATCTATCGTTGTTACGTCGTTTGGCAATCGATCTGGGTCGTCATTCTCCCTGGGATGCTCTGGTGCAGTGTAGCAGGTGAGACGATATTTTGTTGAAGTGATTACTCCGAGTTACTGATAGCATCCGTATATTAGTGTCTGGTATTGGTTCAGTTTACAGCGTTTCACAAGCCACCAGCTCTGCGTCGATCTTTGAAAAAGAAACAGGCCGGTGGATCACGGCGTTTTACGCATCAACGCTCTCAACCAACTTACTTAGTTCCGGTAAGCTAACGCGGCTTTTCGGGAGTAACCTTTATGTTTATCGGAGTACTTAGGACTGCTCGCATATCGTATCTGGACTATAGAGCGCAAGGTTTCATCCATTCGTGCCTCGTCGAGCGGTATGATGCCAATCGTGCGCGTCCTCGTTGACGCCGCTGCGTTGTACTCTGCTGCCCTTTTCACCGCACTCCTTTGTTTTGTCAATTCAAACAATGGGCAGTACGTCGTGCTGGACATGGTAAGTACAATCACTTTGCTAACTATTCCTATTCTTGGTCTTTGAGTCTCATACTATCATTCAGATTATGCCGATCATTTCCATCGCATTTTATATGGTGCTCATTCGCATCGCCATGCAGCGAAAGAAGCTTAACTACAGCAGTTCGAACACACGCATCAATAGCAGATCGGCAGCTACCAGCGATTCTCAGCACGGAATGAGACCACTACAGGTGCATATATCCAAATTCTCAAGAAATGATTCTAGCACGCCATTCCGAGCCTCGGATGAAAACCAGGAATTCGAGAGGGATCAGGTATACACAACCGATAAGGCACCAGGCGATGCCGCTGCTTATCGAGTATGAACGATAGTACTTGTACAGTAACGATTTTCTTAGTCATCTTTCTGGATAGCCACGTGACACGATTATCTATTTGTCTCCAAGGATTACAGTATTATACCATTTGTATCGTACATAAGTACGTCCGCCCCTTAAATTCAAGTTACCTTAGGCATCCGGTGTAGAACTGGCCGTGACCACCATATCGCCACTTGCCAAGCGCCACTCCGAAGTCTGTTAACCGAACCGTTGAATTCGTCAATTGAAAGCCCAGGTGTCGAGGCCGCTGCAGGGTCATACTGCCAACTGGCAATAGATACACTGTACAGGTACGTATAAAAGTAATAATAAAACTCTACCGAGACTTCTTACTGGCACACGCTATAGGCTAATGTTACCGGTGGGTGCAAGCTATAGATACTTGAGCGCAAAGTTAACCTGGTTAAGGTTATTTGAGTTGCGTTCCATGCTCTGAAATGTACAAAGCTCTCATTCATTATTTAGTGGTTTCCACCAGTCAGTGACCTCAAAAATTATCTGACATCATGATGAAAAATAATATCTCGAAGTCCATCTAACTTCTGCGAACGGACGTCTGCACTCGTCCGCATTCGAGGTCTCCGTCATTGCTGATTGAAGGCAGGCCCCGCATACGGTGGTAGGCTGCTTGGCTTTTTTTTTTGGTAAACATCGCAACGGGAAAACGTAAGCGTGATCGTTCTGCAGGGCAAACGATACACAACAATAACTCACCGGATAGTACGGTGGTGGATTTGACTCCGTCTCGTTTGGAGCACCGTCATTACTGGCATCAGACGCTGCGGCTTGTTCCTTCGTATACGCCGGTTGAGGCCATGTGGGCACTTGATCGCGTTGTCCTGTGTTTTCGGGGCGCCTTGAAGATGCATTTTGTTGTTCCGTGTCCGCAGGACGATTAGATGGCTTTGGGTGGTCTCTGATACAGGATATGGCGGCGGCGCAACAAGCTAAAATCATAAACATGCCAATGACACTAACTGGGATACGAATCCGTAAGCGAACTGCAGTTTCGTTTGCTGGGAGGAATTAACTGACAAAAAATGATAGCAAATAAGATTACGCCGCTGTTGTCGTCGCCGTTGTTGTTGCCGCTGGTGGGTGTTCCGGTGGGTGTCGTTGTGTAAAGTGGCATCTGAGCACGCACGCTGGTGGGCGCCGCGATGAAAAAGTTGATGATGAGTAGAATGAGGGGTGTGAAGAAGTTGGTAGGCGAACGAAAGAGCATGTTGAACTAATTCGGTTGAAGCGTCCTGAGGAGTTCAAGATGAGAACTGGGATCTCCTATTGTGCCCCTTTTTTAAATCTGTGACAAACAAGACTCCTATCTGGAAGTCAGCCGAAGTGATCGTCACAAAACTTCATTAGACCAGGTGAGAGATATGTACAGTCGCTCCGTCACGTCCGCCTTAAATGGCCAAATATGTAAACCTACATCGCAACGCCTGAATCAATTACGCGGCGTCCCACGTTCGCGATCCTCCCAAGTGAGATACCGCGTCGGAAGCCATTCGGGCTGCGTCCACGCTGTGCCCGCCAACTCTGCCACGATCATCTGTGCAACCACTTCAGCGCTGGATGGAAGGAAGGTTAGCACAACTCCATAGGATACAAAGACAAGTATGTGATGAACGGACCATCCAAATGCACGCGGCATGCCATGTCCCGTATAGCCAGCAGCAATGAATTGGCCCACATATTGTCCAACTTGGTCGGTACTGCGTACAGCAGCTAGTTTCTCGATGGGTCCAACCTGTTGTGCGGTCATTTCTGTGTCTCGTGAAATAGCTAGGCGTGGGTACGTACGAATGGGTCCTTCATTTCCGTATACCCCATGATGCCCGTCTGAAGCAGACGGTGACGACCTCAATAACGAGTACGCGAATCTGCACTCACCCACTCCATCTCGGGCTCTTGCCCAGGCTCAAACTTGCCCTTGAACACTGCAGGCAAAAATGCGCGGAGGGTTTCACCGACCTTCGGATGGCACGTCGTATCGTCGTCAACATAAGCCTCAAAGGCCGGATGGGAGGCTTCGCGCCCGCCGCCGATGATAATGAGCGGTTTCTCACTTGGCGCTTTGACCGGGCGCGGGAACCAGTATTCAAAACCCTATGTTCATGGCAAGTAACCTTGTCAGTTTTGCATCACATACAGATGCAAGAGGAAACATCAGAGAAGAAGGGAGGGAAGGAGACAGTAGATGAATGTATTCATACCTCGTTTGCATCCCACCCAGTGGTTATGATCTGTTCCGCACCAACAGACGCGCGAGTTGCAATGACTTGCCCACGGACAGGTATTATTCCCCTTGGTCCTGCCAACATAGGGAGGAGATGCGAAGCGTACCCGTTCGTCGCATGAACGACACGCGAACATGAAATTGTCCCACGGGGCGTCGAAAGCGTGAATGCGCGAGTGGCGTTGGCACTAGTATTCTTGTGAACTGCCGTGACGGGCGTATGGGTATGCAGCGTGAGCTCAAAGAGTGGGCCCGTGCACGTTTTGGTCAGCTGAAAGATCTTGGTGACAAGTTTGAGAGGCCAGACGTTGTAACTCGGGAATTTGATTGCCGGATAATGTACGCCAAACGTCTGAGAGCAAAGTCAGTTCACGATAACGTGTCGACGAGGACGCGCAAACAACGAAGGCCTTACCGCTTCAACTTCCTCTTTGTTCATCGCGGCAACTCCTTCCAAGGGCCACCCAGCGTCCACAGCCGCCTCCCGATCGCGCCGCATTTCGTCATCTTCGTCGTCGGAAAACAAAAGAGTGACATGGCCGCCTTGCACGAGATCAATGTCGTCCGCCCAGCCGTGCGTGCGGACAAGCCGCACGAGCGAAGAGGTGACATGTGCTTCCAGGGCATACGAGCGTTTTGCCTCTTCGGGACCGTACGCGAGTGTGCGCTCGCGAAAGTTGCGAAAGGGATCGGGGGTGAGGTGACCTCCATTTCGACCTGCAACCAATCGAGTCATTTTTACTCGATACATAAAGAAGCCAGCACACCTGTCGCGCCTGAACCTGTAAGGGAAAATCAGATGTGTTGCGCTGCATGTCGGCGATGTCGCGGGTGGCGAAAAGGAAGAGCAGTACATACAAAAATCTCTGGCCTCAACAATGACGACGCGGAGTGGTGACGAGAGGGCTGATGTCTTGATCGCTTCAGAAAGGTGATATGCCACGCCGACGCCGGTGAGACCTGAGCCAATGATACATATATCAGCATCGGTGGTCAGTGGGCCAGTGCTGCCCTCGAGTGCGAGTGGATTGGCGTCGGGAGAATGCGTCCAAAACGAGTGTGTCGGGTTTGTAGACGGCAGACCAGCAGGCCTGTCGATATCGAGCGAGAAAATTTTCTGTTGGACGTCCCATTGACTGAGCGGGACGGAGACCATCACGATATGCACACGAAGATCGGCCTTTCAAGATTTGAACTTTACGTAGTAACATTTCGGAAACCTTCACTTTCACTTCCACATTTCATGAGGAGCTAACAAGTACACGCAAGCTACGAGGCTGTGGGCATCTTAGGGCGGCCTCGAGGTGTCCATCACGTTGCAGAAATGGCACGACCAAGGATACCCCAAACCCAACCATTCTTTCTTCACAGCAAACTCAAGCACAATGGCTCAACCTCCTCCAGTGTCCTTTGCATTTGACGAAGACATGGATCGAATTTGGGCACAATGTTGTAACCTAGTATTTTCACACCAGAATGCTACAAACTGCGTCGCGAAACTCGTGAAACCTTTGCATCTCGCACTTGTACTTCTCTTTGGTGGCCTTTCCAAGGAGACGGACCGCAGACTATACATAAACAAGGCTTTGTTGTCTGCCACCCCAACACTTGAGTTGCCACTCTTCTGGACCGTGATTTCACGAGTGCTCACTATCGATAGCCAACTTCACGAGCATCTTAAGACCTTGGTGGCGAGGTCGAGGAATGGACGCTTTCTTCAGCAACTTATTGGTCAAGCGTTCTGGAAAATTTTGGAGGAAGAATCCGATAAACGTGATGAACCAGCATTACACGCAGGGGATGAAGAGGTACGTCGGACTGTCTTTACGGGAAAAAGCTAACTTCTCTTGCCCAGAATCCTGTTCTAAGCTATGCAACGAGGAGTACAGAAGCCATATTGTCGCACGCGAAAAAATTATCCGAAGATTATGTTTGCAACTCTCTCCATTTTCATTGGCTAGAATGCTCATGATCTTTGTTCCTTTGAAGGGTAGCGACTACATTGCATCACAACATGTCCTGCTCGCTCTCCTCGACGATTCTTCTATTAAAAACGTTTTAAATCAGTGGAAATCATTGAACGTCGACGGTTTCCCTGATGCTATACGCAAACTCCGCCCAATGCAAGTCATGACCCACGGGAAGCCCCCTCTATTTCCCACATTGAAAAGGTGCTTTAAGTAGCATCTTTTTCTATATTATGACAGTGACGTCGCCTCATTTTAGATGGGCTACCGATCTTACACAAATTGTCCTAGACAAGGAGAACTCAGAAACAATCCTAGATCCCTTGATTGGTAGAGTGTGTATTTGTATTTTTGCGTTCTCTTCAGCGGGTTGGACTCTTGACATTGTTTTTAAAGTCTGTGGAGCTGCGGCGCTTGATCTCCATCCTCTCCAAATGGTAAGTGCAATGGTTGATATCCATCTCTTTGTGCTGATTCTTTACGAAAGCAAGAAAAACAGTGCAGTTCTCCTTGGTATGAATCTCGGAAAACAATGAGTATATATTTCCTGATACATTGGTGTTTCTTAGGAGATCCGGGTGTCGGAAAGACTGCCATTGCTGAGGGTTTGGCGCAGAGAATCGTCAATTCGGAAGTTCCTGAATCAGTCGTTGCTCGGGTGTTCAGTTTGGATCTCACATCAATACTCGCCACTACACAATGCAAGCTAGCTTACGAACAGGTTCGTTTCCTCAATTCTTTCATTGCTGTGTATTAATTTGATTATGTGGCTCGGGAGTAGATAATGATCGACATATTGGATGGTATTGGTTCAGTATTTTCGCTTCTAGTAGTATCTGACGATCTTGCGTCGGTGCAGAGATTGCAGAACATGACATCAGGGGTACTAAAGCAATTCTATTCTTCGACAACTTGAGCCAAATTACCGTCGGAGGATATCAGGAGGATGGATCTGGCTTGTGAATTTCATTGTGTTACGCGCTCTTCACTGATCACTGATAATTGTCCATCAGGGATGCTGCAAGCATCATGAGGCGGTACTTCGCGCAAGGGACACTCCGGTGTGTTGGGTGTTCAACTGTGGAAGACTATAGAGATCATATAGAGAAGGACGGTGCGTTAGCGCGCCGCTTTAACCCAGTACGTTGCTTAGCTCTCAAAGTGCTATGACTCACCCCACATGCCATAGGTTTTCGTGTGCGAATCCACACCAGCGGAAACAATGGATATCTTGCGAGGACTGAAGCATCCTCTGGAACATTTCCACAACGTTAGGATCACTGATGCGGCTTTCAAAGTTGCTACGAACATAGCTACTCAATACTTTTCGCATAAGAGGTTTCTATTATTATAATAATACCTAGTACGTTCATTGATCACAAAACAGGCTCCCAGATGCTGCACTAGACTTGATTGACGAAGCATGCGTATCACGTTCTTTTGCGCGTTTTCGTGCATCCGAAGAAGTGTGGAAGCTTCAAAGTAGGAGGGTTGTGATGGAGATAGAGATGCGTTCATTGGAGGTACGCAGGAAATTCTTCGTCGCCTAGACCATCTTTAATATTGAATTTCTTTATATAGCGTCAACTTGATAGGGGGAGTGAAATACAACTAGAGGATATGCGGTATGCGCTGGCGCGGCTCGACGAGAAGATCGCAGATGCTACTTCCTTGAGGCGATATCGCAGACGTCTCCTTCAAGACCTGAAGGATAATGGTGAACGCAGAGCGGTAGCCCTGGTTGCGCTAAAGAAAAGGCAAGCATGCGCACAATCTATGATCATGTAGCTCTTATCTCACTCTCTTTTTTCTTTTAGTGAAAGCGCTAAAAGGGGGGGCATCATCGATGAAATTGGTGACCTTGAAATAAGGAATCAAGAACTGAAGAAAAAACTAGAAACCGTCGACTCGGGCGAAACGACGGAGATTCCTGATGAGGCTGAAAATGTCCACATTGCTGATCCAGTTACTGTTAGAGAGGTTGCAGTAACTGCCTCATACTACACGTTCATCCCTGCGGCAAAAGGCTGTGACATGGGGAATGTTAATATCGATGCTGAGTTGGAAGGTGTAGTAAGGATTCCGCCTTTTTCTTGTTGTGTTGATCTGTTCTGAGACTAACTAGGTCGTCGGGCAATCGAAAGCCATCAATGCGGTGTCTGGTGTGATGCAATCTTTGTGGGCTGGATTGAAGAATCCTCGCAGGCCGATTGCTTCCATGCTTTTTGGCGGACCGGCGGGCTCAGGAAAGACGTTGCTCGTGAAAGAAGTACGTTCGATGTTGATTTTGAACCTTTTGTTCCCGCTTAATGTTTAAACCATTTCTTAGCTTGCAAAAATTGCGGCACGACGATCCGGAAAGTTGATTACGATCCACGCGAGTGACTATACACAACCACACAACATCACGCGCTTAGTTTGTGCACCCCTTTTCGTGGCTCTTGCGCTGACTTACATACGAGATCGACCATTAGATAGGGACCCCTGTCTGTACAGGTTATGATAAAGGTGGTCAACTCACCGAATGCCTGAAAAGGAAGCCCTTTTCGGTGGTGTACATTAAAGAGTGCGTTCGTTCCCCTTAAAAGTTCCCTCCAGACATGAATAATTCGATGTCCATTAGAATTGAACATGGCTGCCCCGAATTCCTAATGCTTATACAGACGATTCTTGATGAGGGAATGACTAGAGACGGCGATGGGCGTCTTGTCGACTTCACGTAATTATTCCTCATGCCTCTCTTTACATTTGAACCCATTCGTCCCATCTCAGTAATTGCATAATTATACTGTCGACCGCGCTCGGGCGTACAAATGCACCACACTCCAAAGAAGAGGTACTACATCGCAAACACTATGAAGAAGTGATCCACCGAAACCTACCCGGAGAATTTCTGGCAAGAGTTGATAACATCGTAATCTTCGTAAGGCGGTTGCTACTTTTTGAAGAAATTTGCGTTGATGAGTTTTTCAGCGACCTGCCACCGGGGATACCGTGATGGCAATGATCAACGCTCGATTAGAGGAGTTGAGAAGGCAGTTAGCAACCATCGATCTCAAGCTTGTTATCAATGATGATGCACGCGGTCAGATCCCCGTTCTACTCATTCAAGAAGGGATACGCACCGCCCAACCTTTGGAACGATGGATTCGAAGCCATATCATCCTTCCTCTCACGACTCTTCTCCTCACAAATGACATACCACCGAATACAGTGGTAGATATTAATGTCGACGACTCTGACGAACTCTCTGTTCGACTGAAAGAAGGGGTGGCGTCTATGCCATCTTCTCCCGCCTCCTCATACTACAGCCTGAGTCCCGCTGATGAAGACGACGTATACTCGGACATAGAGAGCAATTCTTCCGAGTCCGATTATGCAGTTCCAAAGTTCGCCCAACTCGAGCAGGTTCCGGTTGTGCGCCCCAGTCTGCAGTTACAACCAAAGCGAATGTACTAATGTCACTCCGCGATATGCAAGCATGAAGATAGTTCTTAGTTTGTGTCGCTTCACCGGACAGTGCTCAGAGCTGACCATTGTTATCTAACACCGATCATGTTTGTTTCGTTCCAAAGCCTATTTCTATTGTGCTCGATTCCAATTCGTCCCCTGACTGTAAGCAACAAGGTGCCGGAACACCTATGGTATGCACGAGGCCTCTCCATGCGTAGAAGGGGCTGTGGGACGGGGTTGTGGCTTTCATGACGCGTCGTACATTACCAACCACAAGTCTCGGAACATTGCCATTACAAAGTGCCAGGGTCACCAATGTGTATGCGCGGAAAACTAGAATGTCCACAGCATGGTCAAAGTCTATGAGCTGGGCTGTGTACTGATCATGATCATGCTACCGTCGTGTATGGCACGTGTTGCGGAGATGACATTTGCAGTTGGTAACATTCACGGTGTTCGCCGGGCGCTCTGCCACACACTCCTGAGCATCGACTTAAGGGTCTAGGATGCTTTTCATCAGCACGTTTCCTGAACAGCATGCAATATGGTACATCTCAGCTCCACTTACTGTATGCCGTACTGATCCGGCAGTCATAGCTTTCTACCAACTAGAGGAAGCGCCAAACTTCGGCGGGGACCTTGTTTACAGTTGGCTTGAACGTGAGTTTTTCATCTACTCACGAAAATAGGAAGAAAACGCCACGGTCCATTCTTTGTCCCTCCCCGGTAACCCTGATTTCGAGTATGGCTAGCAAAATTTTACTAGACCCGAATTCCAACGACGCAAGGCCCATATTCCTGCGTACTGTTTGCGAAGATGTTGCCGAATCATCGGACCTAGCCGACCATGATAGATATCGTGTTCTAAAGGTCCGCCTCTTCAAAGAGAAGGGATTTGTGGGTATGAACTAGCCAAAAAATCGCATGTCTGATGCAGAACGTTGTTCAAATTCACTATCTAGGTCACGAGTTCCTGATACTCGACGTGTTCGACAGTATGGGTGTAGTGCGATTGCTAGTCGAGCGCCGGCCTTCATGTCGTCAAGCCCTCGAAAAGCCAAAGTCCCACCATTGGTTCAAACCGATGATGTATAAAAACTACTTCCTCAGTGATGGTGACGACGTGGTCAAAAGGATTTCAACGGACTTCTCTCCGGAAAATTATCATCTCCTCACCACTCTTCGCGCCAACACGGATAATGCGCCCACGTTTGCCACGGTGTGCAAGATCCTTTCGGACGTGCAACGAGAGGCACCCAATTACACGCTCTTCCAACGCCAGTGTTATTGGTTCGCTGGGACGGCTGTAGAGAGGATGAAACATGAGTTCCAAGCATTTGAGGGTGTCATGCGTGCCAAGGATGGTTTGGAGGCCCAACGACGAGGGAAAACAGGTGGCCTGTTTCCTGTAGGCATGTACCAGAAATGCAAAGCCATTGAGTACGAGGCCAACCAGAAGAGGGAGGAGGAAGAGGAGCAAAAGAAGCGGGAAGAGAAAGCTAGGCAGCAAATGCAGGCGGCGGTGAAGGATACCATTAACTCGGTTGAAAAGGAGCGCTTGGAATCTGAAGAAAGCATGCGAAGGGCTATCCAGCCCCTCCTAACAACGCCTGAAGCGTACCATCAATCCTATTGGACGAATGTCTTGGTGAATGCTGAAGAAGCGCGCCAGAAGTCAAAAGAGGAACTGGAGAGGTCTGTCCGGCCACTGCTGACAGTACCCACCACAGATTGGCAGTTAGCGTTTCGGAACGCGACGTCGAGAACTTAATATTTAGAGCTGACGTCGAACAGTATTGACGAATTTCTCTAGCATGTACATGTACTTCAGTTTACGCTTTCATTTGGGCTACTACTTACATATATCGCCACCGCAAGTGCGACTCCATGGATAAATATGTATGCATGATCATTATGTGACATCAAAAATAGTTCCTGACTATACTCTGTCGTCGACGGTCGCTAGTAATACATACAACCGAACATGTGTGCCATAGATAACGATGTCTCCTTGTGTAGCAGAACCCAAAAAATGAAGAACCACCATCGTATATCCATGTCATGCAACTGCCTCCACCCCTTTCCGATGACCAATAAAATCATAGAAAAATGCATCCTTGCCACGAGTCATGTAATGGGCAAGCGAACAGATAAAAACGATCACCACGGCCAGCGTCAAACAACTCAGAGAGACTTTTCCAGCGGGAGTGGGCGAGATGTTGAGTTCTACTACAGCGTCTTTTCGCTGACCACTTGGGTCGAGTGGGAAGACGAGGAAAATTAACGTCATGTTCAAGAGGCAAATTGCAGCCCCTACTGCGGCGACCGAAACGTAGGTGAACACGTTGAGGAATAGGGTCCATGAGTGAGGCGAACAGAATAAAGTATCTTTAGGTCGTGAAGAGGCCCATTTCAAGAGCGCAAGCGCAACAGTGGGAATAATGAAGCCACAATCGAACAACGCAAAGGCATAACACATCAACCCAATGTTACCCCTGCTTGCACTGTGAAAGAACGCTTTAATCAACAGCCAATGCCTACCATAAACTTTGACACACGAGAAGATGGAGCCATAGGTGAGACCGGCCCCGACAAAGGCTACTTGCGCGGTTGCTTGCAACAGAGTGTCATGAGTTTGATAAGTTTTCTATAAAGGCTTGTTTGAACACGCCAAGAGCATGTGGGGAAACTGAGACGACTTACCTCCGCCCAATCAACAATCCCGTGATACCCAGTTTTTTCAGCGGTAGCTCGTGTTTGCGAGCTAATTCGCCGATCTTCAGCATTCTTCCTTAGAGTTTCAAGCTACACGCAGGCTCATAACTCGAAACAATTCCAGATGATTGGAAAAGGACTCACATGATTTTGCAAACGCTGGCACTGGTCTGATTTTGTGAGGAAGGCTTCTATTTGCTTCGAGTCAGAAGCATTCCGATTAATATCGTCAGCAACCGCCGTGGTCAATGCGACATTTATGGGCTCTGGAGATGATAGAATTGAGCTTTCCCAGAGTTTGCGACACTGGTGCCTTTCGTGACGAAGTGACTGAAGCTACGGCAAGAAGTGAGTTGGACCAGGTATGACAACATACTTCTGGTAGTGCTTGCCATGGCGTTACATGTTGCAATCTCCTCCATCATTTCTTTCACTTCTTTGTCACCTTCCTCCACGTACTTTTGCTTGGACCTATGTTCAATATGGAACCACTCTGGATGCGGACAGACATACAAACTCTTCACACTCTCTCATTATAACGGAAGGACAAATGACGCGCACGAGGCCTGTGAAGGTTTTTTACTACTCCTGTAGTATCGTGAGGGGAAAGACATACCTTGGTACACGGTATTGCAGATTCCTGACACTCCAAAATGTCGAGCTAACTGGTTGCGCATTCTGCAGCATAGTAACTCCGAGCCATGGAATGACGTGCAAAGGAGGTACTGGGTAGAGTAATCAGTAACCGAACTGGATGGCATATGGGTTCCTTACTTGTCGCACAATCCATTCCAAAAATCCAAGGAGAAATAGACAAAAACAGACTATAAGATAAGGAACGAGGCAGAGACAATGAAGAAACTGGAAAAAAGAAGTCGAAGAGGTCATTTGGCTCTCTAGTAGAAGTCTATTCGCAAGAATCGCAAGTGGGTGTCAAGTCGATATGAAGGCAAAGACCGATTCTCTTGAGCGGCGGGCAAAGACCGTTTGAGTATTGGTGCCATATACACGAGGCACTTCCACCTCGAGCCATAGAGCCACGCTGCCCAGGTATGGTTGGTGAAGTGGAAGCGAATACGTCGCCACCAAGAACATGCATCGTGAAAGTTACGAGGGTCTTCGGATTATACAGCTAGTGGACTGTCTGAAACCTGTGACTCTATAATGAGACGCTTCAGAATCAGACTTGCCAGTGGAAATACATCACGGCATATCACTGTGACGTGGTTTTGCAGGGTAGATGTTAGTTATATCTACGGACACGGATGTGGCTAATAGCCCTGGGCGCTTGTTGTATATTGGGGGACCGAATTGACTTGGAAAATGCGAGATTAGTACGAGGCAATCATCATTTATTGGCACAACCATTTCCGCAAATGTCGTTGGCACGGTGGCAGAACTAGTATGCTTCGTGGTGTACATGATCTCCAATCTCAACTTCTGATATACAGCAGCTTGCTTCTCTCAAGATTCTCCTGAGACCGTTGGATACCCTTGAGAACCGCCCTGCATTTCCTTGCATGTGTCTCTCGGACAGCATCGTCGTTTGCGTGCGTGGGGTTAGTGTTGCAATGCTGCTTTCCGCGATTCTCGGGCGCTCGAAGCGCCTCGCACGTGTTGATCGGAAGGTACGGGTGGACAGAAATGATGGAGGTGGTATTGCTATTGGTATGTTCACATCAGAGGTCCCTTGATCCTGATAAGTTATTGTGAACGGATTGGTCTCAGGGTTTAAGTCGGAGATGGCACTGCGCATACCGTGGAACAATTCGACCGGAAATCAGAGCGGCATGAAGGGCAGCAGTGATGGCGCAACGCAAGTTGCAAGGATGATTCAGTCGACCAAGGGTCAGGAAATATCCATTGTTCGATGCAACTTTTCTGAAATGACCTAGGTGAGGAAAGCTGTAGAGCCTGGAGCTACGCACTTACATGAAAGACGTGTGAACATGGAAGTTGAGTGAGAATTTCACTTGCCACACCTTGCTGTGGGTAAGTGAAATCTGTGAGACATATGTCACATCGTGATTTGAAGTCTTCCAGGTAAACAGTGGGCAAATCTGAATTATTTGAAGTACCAGGATGATTGAAGTTCAAGGGTTCAGTTTGAATGGGAGTAAACTGAACGTCTGTGAACCGGGACATTAGCTGAAGCCGACGTTGGTCCGAGCCATCTAGGTTGGACTGCATCATGAAGGTTGGTTACCAGAGCTGATCCTGTATACGTTCTGGCCTTGTTGTTGACAATGGCGCCATTCTGTGATATAGAATCAGTTACATGCACTTTGCGTGTGGATCATTGATGGCCAGATACTGTGCCTAGCGGCGAGGTACAGTACAGCATGGTGTGGCTTTCCGATTGTCCGACTCCGACTCGATTGCTGCCACATTTGCACTACTGAATGTCATCATTACAAGTTGTAATCATAAATAATTCACATGGACTCAAACGCCTCTGACTAGGAAAACTGGAAACATATAGTGGATGACACGAGATACATAGTTTCACCAACCATTGACAAAGAAGAAAAAGTAGAGATCGCCGAGCACTTCAGAATCCCCCACGCAGGCGAAGCACTTCACAAAGGGCTCAGCCAAGCTAAAACCATACAAGACGGTGACTCACCGAGGTGGAGCGTACTTTCCCTAGTTATGTTGTAGTCCGTTAAAAACTTGCCGGGCTCTAGCTGCTTCCCTCCGTAAAGAAGTCGCTGTTCGGCCGCAGGGATCTGGGTCCTCTTCTCTACCATAGACATCAGCTTGTTGACGGTGTCCGTGGGGGATACCATCAGTGCAATAGTCTTTCCATTGAGTGTTTTTACGAAAATCTGAACTTCCTTGACATCCACTGGGGCGGGCGAGTTGATAACTGCCGTTATAGGACGGGGGTTACCCTTCGGTAAGGTGGCTGAAGCTCATTCCGTTAGCATTCAGAATTACCAGAAAAGAAAGAAAGTACATAGGATGATAGTGTTCTCATGCCGAAGCCTATACTCCGTAAGAGGTTTATCGTCTTTTAAGTACTGCCCAGAAAAAAGGAGGCGCTGATACGTAGCACGAACTCTACTTATGGCCTCAATCTTTTCTTTGAGGACAGATACGTTACTGTCGGGCGAAATTGCAACCTCCAGTGTCTGTTCTTCCAACGTCCTGATGAATAGTCGTATTTGGCCCGGATGCATCATGTTGAAATCCACTTCACTCTCTGGTCGGATCTTCGGGTGGGAAACAGGGCCCTCCTCTGGGGCACGTAAGGGGCACGACTGAGGCAACATACCCCCGCGCAAACGCAAATCTACATGGAAAGCCAGCGTTCATCTCACATAGTCGAGCGCAAACCTCGAACGTACCAATGGATAGCATGCTCCCATGGGTGATACTCATATCAGCAAGGGTCACGCCATCAGGAAGATCGCGGCCGGCGAAGGTCAAGCGAAGGTCGTCGGGATTCAGCTGAGGAAATCTACATTGGTGGGATTAAATAAACAGTTTTTGGTTGGGAACTAACATACTCGGGGATAGTCAACACTTGGCATCGTGACTTAAACGAGTTACTCGTCTCAGAGGGGGATGTTTCAAGGCTGAGTGTAGTGGTGAACGGGTTCCGGACAAAAATCTGCATGGTTCCACAGGAGAGGAGTGGTCGAAAGCCTTGCATGGGGTGAAAGGGCTGTATGTGATGTAAATAAGGCAAGTCATGAAATGGAAATAAGAATAGGCTGGCAGATGCCTTCCAAACATGCCGGCACCATGCCCCATACCCTGGCGTCTATGTATAATTGGAGCAGATTCGCATCGGAAGAATGACGAGTAGAGTGCACTGCCTGGCTCACCTCACTGTTAAGTGTTTGAAAAGTCGACTCGATAAGACCATCACTTCCAAACCCCCGCAATGGCTCAAGTCCTCGACAGGCCCCGTGATGATGGGAACATGAATTTGAATGGGAACGCGCCAAAATTCACAAAGTTGAGTGAATCAATCCTGCAGGCGGCTACGCTTGCAGCAAAGGACCAGGGGCAGAGAAGCGGTCAGTCCTAATCAACTCCAAGTATTTGACTGTTTACTTACGATAATCATTGTACGCAGTTGGTCCATTACACCTATTCTTCGTACTACTGTACGGCACAAATACTGTCGATCTGAGTCAACTAGAAGACTACACTCCTACGGAACCATCTCACCTTTGGAGAGCGGTGGAGTCAGCCCAAGACCTCGACCATGCCGTGAGAACGTACTCACATACGCAAACACTTCAATGTAGGCTAACCACACGTTACTACTAACAGAAACAGCTTGTCCAGGCTACCAGGAAACGTCTACTCGCTCTTCTACCTCCACTCCCTGAGCCACGAATAAATGATAGGAACGTGGCTGCGGTGTCTCAGAGGTCAAGATTTAATCTGTGGTCAGGGAGGAATTTGCAGAGCCCACCACTTGAGTCTCGCCACGACTCACCTTCCTCGCAGCCAGCAGAACCAATTTCACAGACTCAGACTCCTGGTATACCTATCGACGGTGGCCTCGTGACAATTTTTCAACGCGCTGACAACCTTAGAAATGAAACGCTGCCGGTGAGACGTCTGATTTTTATAACACAAGTCCATTGAAATCTCAGCATTGACTCACAGAAAGATAAATACATCGGCCCATTACATCTCAGTCTTGCGGTCATAGAAAATGAGGAGATCTCAGATATTCTTGCACAGAACCAGACAACTCGTCTCGACGTGGCTCGTGCATTGAGAGACTTGAAAGTCCCGAAGGTGACCATTAGAGATGACAATGGCTTTCCGTATATTTCTCAGTCAGTGTCGTTGCATACATTATTTTATGCTGTTGATCTTGATTTGTTTAGATTTGCAACTGACATGATAGCATCGGCACGCGAAAACAAGTTTGATGACACGATCGGCAGGGTGGGTATCGATTTTAGTTAAGATATCTGGCAAACTTAGCGAGCCAATTTTTGCTCACAGGATGAGGAGATCCGCCGTTTGATGCAGATTTTGTGTCGCCGGTACGGCTTAACGTTTCCATTGTCATATTTCCATACTCATTTTCTCCATAGCACTAAAAATTCAGCCATCCTCATAGGCATGATTAATTGTTTTGTTCGAGTGCACATATATCACGTTTCGCAGGCGAGCCTGGAGTTGGTAAAACAGCGGTTGTTGAGGGTCTCGCTTATCGACTCGCTCGCGGGCAGGTTCCCAAGACTCTCAATGGTACACTGTATAACTTGGACTTAGGAGCACTCTTCGCCGGTGCTGGGAAGGGTGAATATGAGGAGGTCAGTTAAGGCTCAATTTATGCAAATGCTTCGAGATGACTATTTTGGTCTCATCAGCGCGTCAAAGGGGTTGTTAATGGTGGCTGGCATTTGTTTTGCTTTGTTCTATAGTCTTACCGTTGTCATGCATAAGATGTCAAGAACAGTCAGCAGACCGGGTCACCGATCATTCTCTTCATTGATGAGGTACATCTTCTCTGTGTGGGAAAGGGGCAAGGTGGTCAGTCTGGAATGTGCGTACTTTCGTTTTTCTATTCCCTGTTGGAAAGAGTTGAAACCTGTGTTGTAGGGATGCAGCGAATTTGCTCAAGCCTGAACTTGCTCGTGGTGATTTCCGATGCGTCGGTGCCACGACTGTGTCAGAGTATCGGGAGTATATTGAGAAGGACGGAGCACTTTCCCGCCGATTTGCTCAGGTTTATCTTTCGGTTGACTCCCAGATTACTTTTTAATATGATGCCACTCCCCAGGTCATAGTGAGCGAGCCTACGCCAGAACAGGCTATAACGATTCTTCGTGGCGTGAGGGAAAAATATGAAGGTCATCACGCAATCTGGATCATGGACACAGCTGTAACAGCAGCAGTGAACCTTGCGCACCGCTATCTGACATCGAGGAGGTATATTTTAGTGTATCAATCTGCAAAGATGATGATCCATGATAATTTTCTGCAGATTGCCCGACTCCGCGTTTGATCTTTTGGATGAAGCGTGCGCGTCTTCCAGGATCCAACGTGACCTAAACACCGAGCCTTACGAGAAAGTCAAACAGGCCGAGAAGGAGAAACTTGCTTACATCTCTGCTTTGGAGGTACATTTTAGTTCTTAGTGGCGTTGTGTTTACTGACCATCCTTCTCCAGAGAGATGACCAAAAGGATAATGATGATGCTTTGAAAGACGCGCGGAAAGCCTTAGCTGATTTAAAGCAAAAGGCGAAGCAGTTGGAGCGTGAACAAGGAGAGGCTGATAAACAGTGGAATGCTATTGCAACCCACCGTGACAAGATTTCCAAAAAGCGAGCAGAGCTTCAACAAGCCAGATCGTATGTGTCTCTTCATTTCTGATGTATCGTTTCTTCACCTCAGTAGGGCATCGAAACCGAACGAGAAAATGATTACGTCCTTGGACAAGGACCTACAAAAGCTGCGGGATCAACTTGTTGAGCTTGAGAAGCGACGAGTTGCTACGGATGGCCAGAATGTATTACTGACTCCACCAGGTGTCATAACTCAGGAAAATATTGCTGTGATCGTCGAGAAGGCAACGAAGATACCTGTTAGACAATTGTTGAGTTCGGATAAGAAGCGTCTTCTGGATGTTCACAATGCTTTGAAGAAGAAGGTACTATTTGTTGTACATTCCACGAGAAAAGCTGACTCGGTGCAGGTTAAAGGGCAGTCAGAGGCCGTGGAGGCTATCGCCAATGCAATCCAGATATCTAGGGCGGGCCTGGGGAATGCAGATCGACCCATCGCTTGTTTCCTCTTCACCGGCCCTTCGGGTACGGGTAAAACTTTGGTGTCGAAGTCGGTACGAAATTTTTAATTTACACATCACCCTTGGGTTACTGAGCAAACTCATCAGCTTGCAGAAGTGTTGTTTGGCCAATCTAATGCGATGGTTCGTATCGACGCAAGCGAGTACTCTCAATCACATTCTGTGTCGCGTTTGGTGAGAAGAAATCCGAACACGGAGGGATCGGATGTTTTGACGTCACTGTGTAGATCGGAGCCCCTCCTGGTTACGTTGGCTATGATCAAGGTGGTCAGCTCACAGAATATGTTCGCCGCACACCGTATTGCATTGTCCTGCTTGACGAGTATGTCTTCCCCTGCGTGTATATAACTTGGCTAACTACTGTGAAGGATCGAAAAAGCGTGCTTCGAGTTCTGGACCCTCTTCCTTCAGGTAATGGACGAGGGCCGACTTACTGATGGTCAGGGTAGACTTGTCGACTTCCGGTGAGCGTTACATTGAACTTGTTTATCCCGTCGTTAATCGATGTAGTAACACAATCATAATCATGACTTCGAACGTCGGGGGAGACATTCTGAGCAAGACGAAGGGACAAATACCACCAGATGTGAAAAATGAAGTCATACGAAAGTTTACTGAACGCGGTATCCCTCCCGAATTTCTCAATCGGATTGACGAAATCGTCATGTTTGTGAGTACAGGGTATACCAAAATCTTCAGTATATTCCTAATTCGTACAACAGAAACCGATGCAAGACGAGGTAATGAGGCAGATTATGGGCCAACAGATTGACGAAATAAAAAAACGGGATGGCCTGAAGAACATCGACTTGCGCATCAGTGACGACGCACAATCGTGGCTGATCAAACAGGGTATATCGGAGCAATACGGCGCCCGTCTGTTAATGAGAGTCCTCCAGACCCAGGTGCTCAACCCGCTTGCCCGTGCTATTTTGAAACAGGAGGTGCAAGAGGGAAGCATTGTCACCTTTCGAGTCAATGGTACCGGTGAACAGAAGAGTTTGGAATTGGATATATACCGTCCCGTAAATCACGAGCGCGGGTAGCATTAGAACAGCTACATACAGAGGCCAAAATCCGGGTCGACGTGTCATATGTCACGTAGTATGACTGCTATGTATACACGGAACACGAGGCTAGGATGCCGCTATGAAGGGATTTATTACGCTGGCCAGAGACACATTTCAGTCTGAGGACACCGAGTGGCGGTGCGAATACAAGCCCGCACGCCTTTCCCACCAAATTCGTGCCGAAGATCCACTTATTATTTCAGCACTGTCTATTACTTACTGGTGAGTATACGTATCATCCTTCCTCCTATTAAGGCTCAAGATGCTTGTTCCTTTTATTTCTGGACTAAGCAAAACCAGGACCCGGCTACTAACCCAATTTCAAACTGTAGATGCGCCTAACTACGGTCAATGCAGGGGCCGTTGATAAGACTGAGTCAACTCACACATCGCATGCGAGTCTAGTCTCTCGCGGAGGGTCGCACACACTGCTGGCTCGTGCCAATTTCCTCTACTTGTTTTGTAAGCAAACCACGCCGTATCCCTCCCCATCTGTCCTTGGTTCCCTGCGCGTACTGCCCTGAGTTCAGACTCAGCACGGGCCTGGTCTTCGGAGAGGGTCGACTGGTGGGCGCAACTCGATATCCCAAGCGCCTCCCCCTTTGCATACTGACTTACACTCAGGAAACGCGAAGTTCCCATCTTTCGGTCTCACTCAGCTGATTCCGAATCGGCGCCGTGTTTCTGATAAGTAGTATTTCACCGTTGACATCTTCGCTGTAGATGGGGACGTCAGTGTTTGATGCAAGGGTGCTCCTAGGCCTCTGTCTCGAAGCTTGAGTACCAAATTTCACTTTGATTCCTGGCTGCATTGTTGGCATATTGATTGATTATTTAATTGTGCACCTTTTACGATCACGGGTCCCCATGACATCTCACCGAATGCGGGACCTCGAAACCTCACTTCAAAGGCCAAGAGAAAAGGAAAAAGGCAATCCCGATTTGTGTTGAATCGTCGCATGCCAATGATTAGGGTTCATATATGTGCAGAGTTTATCAACCCTTATTCCATCTGGTGTCACGTATCCTGCGTCATATCAGTCCCCTTCCGCAGGGCAACAATAGTAGATGCTTGAGTAACTTGACTCATGTCCGGCGCGTCTATACACTTTATTCAGTGGACAAACTGAGTGTAACTCATGTCATGCAGTGACGGTCGATGCCCGCCATACGGAGCGGCAACCCCCGCCACCCAATTTCTCACACATGAACCGAGGAGCGCTGCCGATCTGCGTCGCCTATCAGATACAAGCATGAAAAGCAGGACGGTGAGACCATACTAAGTTAGGAAAGTCCTGCCTTCCTGGCTCGTCGCTCCCGAGCGCGTCGCTCCTTGAGCGAACTGCACAGCTTCTCTAGCTGTGCAGTGATTGTGGTGTCTCCTCCCTTCGACGGGGTGCTTCTTGCCTGGAAATCGGACAAGAACTGGTCTATCTGGGATTGCGCGGTTTTAAGGGAGAGCGGGGACGACGCGGTGGGCAGGATGCGAACGGGCGGGCGGGCGACGTCGTCCATGGCAAGGAATAGGAAACATTACGTCATCCGCCATTGGGTCAGGTGACTCTGCCAAGTTGCTATTTATGGTTGTCATCACAATTCAAAGTGGCACGATATATTTCAGCTGCACCCGTTCGTCTCCGTTCGTACCTTCCTTGTCTACGACCACCATGGCACTCGGAAAAACCGCTTCCATCCTGACCCTCCTGCTCACCCACCCAAACGAGTTCCGCACGCTCGTCCAGTTTTACATCTTTCACGTGCAGAAACGTGATATCACGGCTCAGCAAGAGCACCCAACCTCGGGATGGGACAGAAAAACCATGCGGAGGTGCTGGGAATTGTTGGACCAGACAAGCCGAAGTTTTGCCGCCGTCATCAAGGAGCTGGACGGTGACTTGGCCCGGACGGTCAGTATTCGGCGCTCTTGCGCGTTTATCCCTGATGCATTTTGCACGACAGATTTGTATGTATTACCTCGTTCTCCGTGGATTGGATACCATCGAGGACGACATGACCATACCCGACGAGGTCAAGCAACCCATTCTACGGACGTTCCACGAAAAGACGGTTACTCCCGGTTGGCACTTTGATAAATGTGGACCCAAAGAGAAAGATCGGCAGCTCTTGATTGAGTATGCTGACGTAGTGGAGGAAGTCAACCTTCTGAAACCAGAGTACGTCCGTGCACCCCTCCGGTGCGGTGGTCTCTTTGGTAACATGAGCACAGATATCGAGAGATTATCTTGGATGTGTGCTCTAAAATGGAGGTTGGCATGGCGGATTACGCACACAAGGCTGCGACTACTGGCAAAATTTATCTCACAACGGTCGCCGAGTACGACTTATACTGTCATTATGTCGCGGGTCTCGTCGGCGAAGGTCTTACGGCCATTTGGTCAGCTTCGGGCAAAGAAGCCTCGTGGCTTGGAGATGAACTCGAGCTTGCAAACTCTATGGGTCTCTTACTCCAAAAGACGAATATCATACGTGACTTCCGAGAAGATAGCGACGACTGCCGCTTCTTTTGGCCAAAAGAAATCTGGGGAAGGCCTGGCTTCACCGACCTAACGGAGCTCTATCGGAAAGAGAATGTGGAGCGTGCAACCTGGGTGCAGAGTGAAATGGTCCTCGATGCACTTCGCCACGCATGTGACGCACTCGACTACCTCAAGCTCCTCAAGAACCAAAGCGTGTTCGTGTTTTGTGCAATACCTGCAACCATGGCCATGGCCACACTTGCGCTGTGCTTCATGAACCCAGAGATGTTCCAGCGCAATATTAAGATCAGGAAAGCAGAAGCAGCTCGGGTATGCACAGTGCGCGTTTCCTGCTCCACGACCTAAACTGAATCTTTTTGGGGTAGTTAATCATGCGGTCCACGAACCCGCGTGATGTGGCGCTCATCTTCCGGGAATACGCACGGAAGATACATAATAAGGTAAAACCACATGATCCTAGCTTCCTCAGGCTTTCTGTCATGTGCTGCAAGGTATCTCGTTTGCTTCATTTGTCGCTCCCGAAGCGACTTACATGCCTTTTTTTAGATCGAAGAGTGGTACGAGAGCAACTACCCCTCATTTGTCATACTGGGCGAGAACGGCGTCACGTACAACCCGCAGGATAAGCGGACAGCCATTGTCAAGCTGGAGGAACAGCGCGCTCGTGGCAAGGGCTACGTCAACGGGTCAGCAGCATCGTCATATTCTACGGAACTTCCTTGGGACGTTATAAGCTGTATCGGCGGCGCGATTCTGTTGACCGTCCTCGTTGGCGGGGGTTTCCTCTACGCTTTCCACTAGGGCTAGCCGGAAGGTGCGTTTGGTTGAAGGCATCGAAACTGTTAGAGCATCTTCCATGTACTGTACTTTTCGATCGTTGCTGACAGTCTGTCTTCTCTTTTTTTACGCCGTGGTATACGACGTTATATATTATGATTGTCTTTTCTCGTGGCTTGAGTCGAGGCTTATCGGTTACTCTTGCTCTTTTGTGCGATCTCGTACCGTCATGTGTACTTTCGATCGTCCATCGACGAGAACGTGGAATAGTAAAGAATGGCTTTCAGTGAAAAGACATTGCTCTGGATTTGTCAGATTCAGACGAACTGGTCTACCGTTATATATGGACATGTGCGGACTATTCTCTTCTAGGTATAAAAGAGGTAAGGCCGACGCTTGGTACACACTCTTCTGCTGACATGTACACATGCGCACTGGCGGATCCGGGATTGCGTCACGTTGGTTATGCATACTGCATGGCGTCTGGACTTCAATCGACTAAGTTCGTCCTTCGAGAATAGTGTTCGAGTAACTCGGCACCTAATCGACCTTGGTCTTGGTTCCCCACAAAAGGAGTGCCTCCAATTCTTATTACGTCGTCAATTGGGATGGTGATAGTTCTCAAGGTCTCCTCTGTTGTCGGAGGAGGGTACGGTGAGAACAAGTACGCTCGGAACGAACGGGTGAGTTGCGGATGATGAAACGAGGAGCATTGACAAACATGCCATATCTACGCGGATGGATACAAATCAACGTCAAGCGCGGTTTACATGTGATATCACTTCGCATCGGCCAGATCGCGAGTGGACAAGGTGGATCCTAGACCACGACGGATTGGCCCCCAATCATCGCCAAGTCTAGTATCGCACTAGATGCACTTCCAGAAAACGCTGGCGTGAGTGATTCTACCCCGGATGGGTCCGATATCATGCTCACATAAACCCCGGTCGTCTTTACATGTCGTGTCGTAGTTTCGCGAGGAAGACGTCGTCGGTACCATTCTGATACGGCATTTTCTGCAGAGGCGGCATCGCCCACATTGAATATCGTCAACCCGCAGAGTAGTATGCCGTGGACGAACGTCATGGCGTTCGTGCGGCGCGTGATGGAGCGATTCAAGTGGCTCTGTCTCAAGACTGTTCCTTTTGGGGAGTGGTCTGCACAACTGGAGAAGAGAGCCAAGGATATGATATTTGCCTCGGAGGTGGACCTGTCCCAGATTGCGAGAGGACGATCCTTCGCAGTCATTCGTTCCTTGGATCGCAAGTGTACCGGCCATACATATATCGCCGGTTAGTAACGGCTGCCATCGTGGTCAGATCTGTCACCACACTGATAAGTTGCGGACTAATCCGAAATCCCATTGCTATCGATCAGTATTACGCCTTACGTGACACAGACACGCATGTTGCATTCCACCCTGACTCCAAGGCTGGAAATGAAGCACAGGCCAAGCATAGCTCGACGACGGGACCTACGAGAATCTTGTGAAACCTTGAACAATGGAAATTTGGGAGAAAGGAAAAAGGTTCGTCGTCGTTTCGGGCATCGAAGTACTCAATTTGTGATTTAGTCATTAACGTCAATATCTTTAGAATGGAAATCAAAATAAGTCGCAGGTTTCTCGAGTCAAACGCGGTAATATTATCCTTTTGGAATGAAAATGCTTCAATTCCCGCAGAGATGTTCACTGTACGTCCCACCATATGATTTAACTACATATATAAGACTGAACAGGTCACAGAAAATGCCTTGAGGAACGAACCACCTAAGTTTGTACAGAAAAACTACATTCGTGCCCGTCTAGCATTCTGTACCAGACTTTTGAAGATGCTCGGAATCCCGCAATCTTGAGATATGCGGGGGATCCGGAACAAGATCCTATGCGGAGCATGGCCTGTATATGTTTCCCCTCGAGGAGGGTAATGTTCAAGCTCACCCGTTGTTTCCACCTGGTGCGCCGGCTGGACCAGATCAAGCGGACATAAACATCAATGATATGATCCGAATAAGAATGTTCATGATTAATGGTGTCGCATATTCCGAACCGCCGTCGCCTGCATTATTACAATTTATTGGTGGTGCTGGATTGCCATCGCAGCTACTGTCGAATGGCAGTATCTACACACTGGTCCCGCTTCGGAAAGTGATCGAAGTGAGTGTTCTTGTGACGGAACTTTCATCTAGCGGCGCCATTGGTGGACCGGTAAGCGTTTTCTTCCGATCGGGATTCGATTTATCCTCATGGTGTATGTACAACTTCATTTTCTGTTTCTTTGCAAGACGATGACATTAAGTTGTACTACGGACTAGAGCCAGCTAACCCAAGCCCAACAAGCACACCAGTGTGCATTTTTCTAAGACGTGTCAGTTGCTCCGTATGGTGCTTTCAGTCCGTTCCAGGTTTATCGTGTCATAGACGACAATACATATATTTAGATGAGTGCATCGAGTAAGCTGGAAAAAAAAAGATCATGATGCCCTTTTCCAACTCGATAGGACCGGGGAATGTATCGTCTCAGCAACTAACGCGGTCCCATCTGATCGTCGTACAACGGGCAAAGGTCCTTCCATGCGCCTAAATAACATCGCCAGTGAGATCGAAGTCAAACGAAAAGACGAGGAGACCGCGGCTCAAGCACTCACTGTTAACGGCATCGCTCTTTGCCGTCCCATTCGGATTTTCGGCGAACACGACCGCCATACCCCTGCGATGCATTTAACATCGCATTTCCCGTTTTTCGAATCGACCTCACCTCATTAAATGGAAATCAATGTGACTGAAAAGGGATAAAGATAAAGATAATTAGACCGGTTCGATTCGTCAAAAGTTCAAACGTAAGTACCAGTGAAGCAACCACGGCCCCGAGTTGTCCGTCACGAACCGAACCGTAACATTGTCCGTATTTTGTCCAATGTTGACCGTATCACGCTGGACGGGATCTAGATAGTTGTTCTCTGTTGAATTGACACTCCTTGAAACATAGAATGCGTGCTATCATGAACGATTAAGGACGCAGAATGCGTGTCAATCACAGATGACGTACCCCATGCAGGTGAAATGGATGCTGGAACAACAGTATCAGCTCAGACAACATCGGGGAACTGAAAGTAAGTGCATACAGGCGTCGATAAAAACTCCGTTGGGAAAGAAACTTCGACAACCTTGTTGTGTGGCAACGTATACACCGAACCTTGATTAGCCAAGGCAGCGATGCCTTGAGCTCCACTCAGGATCTGCAACAGCACTGGTACAGGGGGCGGAACATAGTTGACGCCGTTTATGTAGAATTGCTGTGAAGCGTTATCGAGGACGCCGACGAGACTGATTGAAACATCGGCGCCACCGGGGTGCGGCAGACCCGGCACGATCGGATTATCGCGTGCATGAAGCGAGATTTCGTCGAGCGGACGGACGAGCGGCCACGTCCTGTCTATAGGATCCGCGTCCGACGCGCCGGCATACCTAAGAATTGCCGAGTTCAAACCGTTGGTGAAGTTGGACGGGTAACTTCCAGGGAGCGTGCGTATCCAATAATTGTCCGCTGGCTGATTTGCCTCTAGAACAAACGAATATCGCTGCCCAGGATAAATCGCAATCTGGTCAACAGGCAGAGGGAGTACGGCCTGTCCGTCCGCTTCGATGATCGTCAAGTTATGCTTGTCGATGGAAAAAAGGACGTGTGGCTTGCACGCCATGTTGATTAATCTGATGCGGTATCTCTTTCCATACTCCACGTCGGTGACAGATAATGGCGTGTTGGGACCTCCAGGATACCGACCCATACCATTGACAAAGATCCCCACCGGATTATCGGCAGCCGCGACGTCAATGGCGGCAATGTGATACCTATGTTTTGGTTAAGAAACTGATGCAGCACCTTAAATAAATATATTCACCAATCTAACACTGTGATGATCGTCGAACCTAGAAAGGAGCGTCAGGGTATGCTAAATGATGATCAAACACAGAACGCACTGTCATCCACATCGTACATAAACCGGTACGGATCATCAGGGTCATAAATAACAAATGGGCCACGAAGACCGTCACAGTACTGAAGAGAGTAATGCGAATGGTACCAGAACGTGCCAGACTGTTTCTGAATGTTGAACCGATAGCGGAACGATTTACCTGAAACGATGGGACACTGGGTCACGAAAGCGGTACCATCAAGAGAATTCGTATGGTTCTGAAACAAGCCGTGCCAGTGCTACAAGTTGAGATTTCAGCATTGGTCTTGGCCTTTTTTTATGACACACGGACTTACTATAGTGGTACTCGTGTTCGCAAGAGGATCCAAAAGTTTGTTTTGGACGTTGATTTCCATGTGATCGCCCTTTCGGACAGAATGAACGATGTGTATTGCATTTATTACGGGGCCAGCGTACCTTGTTAGCGATGATAGGTGGCCCAGGCGTCTGACCATTGACGACGATGGAGCTGGAAGCAACCATGAGAACAAAAACGAACCAGGCCCTCGAAACCGTCACCGTTTGCTGAAACCGTCCGGGGCCACGATGGCATTGCTGACGACGAGCTCGGCATGGCGCGTCACAGAAGCAACGCACGAAAAAAGAGCTGCGAAATTCCACGCTTGCAAAAGGCGATGCATGCCCCCGTAGTAAAGGATGGGGCGCAAGAGCGATCGTCCAGAAAACCAGATGAACAAACCTGGCTGGCCCCCTTTAATAGCAGCAGCATGAAGGGTTGCTCGAAAATGACTTGTTCAGGTACGTACGGCATGATGCATTGCATCAAACGCAATGCCTCTTGCACCTCTTCGCAGCCATAACGACGTTTTGACGTCACGAAACCACTTCTTGGGTGTTGACATAGAGTGTTCGGTCCTTTCACAAGCATGTACTTCATTCGATTCAAGGGGGCCTAATCTGTATCACTTCTTTACGTCGAAACTGCATCTGAGCAGCGGTTCGATGTAGGATGTGTTGGGTCGGCAGCCGTGATCGCGCCCCCGATCGAATGGAGAGGCTGTCGCCACATCGATGGCGGAGAAAAACTTCGCGAACCGTGCGTCAAGCTTCAAGCATATACGCAGTACTAGCAAAAGACTTACCATTAAGGTCGCCCAGCCTGGCAAATATGTACTGCGACTCTCCCGGCTGCATGTCGAATCGCGTAAGATGGTGTGGCTGCGGTTCAAATTCGGATCACGAAACCTGTGTATGGCTGGCCATCGTACGTAGGAACTCCCTGCCACCCCCTTGAAAAACTTGTTGTGATGTTGACGATTCCCAAAACGAAATTAAGAGCGTACGCTTTTCCTTGTTATATGTACGAGCCAGTCAGGTGCAAACAATAAGCACCCTTTCGGCGACTTCCGGCCCCCTCGGAGGTGCACGCGTCTCTGTCAAAACGAAAACTCGTTGAATGGCGGTGGAATAGATTGAAAATAACGAATAATATAGTATACAAGCTTCAAAATGCAGCAGATCGTCAAACTACATCACAGCGATGCTAGCCGCAGCCTGGGGTCCGATTACACACACAACACTGACACCCAAAAAAGTTCCTTTAGCTTAGGTTAGTGGAATAGATTCCTCGTCTTCACGTGTTCGTCATTTTTTGCGTTTCGTCGCTGATGGGTCGTCGCTCGATTAGGAAAACGGAAGAAAAAGAACCCACTCATGCTCACCATTTTCGGTCGCCGAAGGTGCCTGCGCCTTGCGTTTTGACCCGACCTTGTTGTCCTCGGCGACATCCTTGAGACTAGGACACACAAGAGCCCTCATCTCGGTCGTACATTTGGGACAGAACCATTCGCCATCGGGAATGGCCGTAAGTGGCGGGTTAAGACATCCAAGGTGGTAAGGATGGTCACACTAAAGCATAACGGGTCAAACCAGAGCAGAATGTGTACTAAAACAAAGCCGCACCTTGTCACACTCCAGTGCAGGGTCATCGTCCCCCTTGTCTGTATCACAAACCAAACAAAGTTCAGGTGCATCGACGTCAGGGTGTCGAGGTAGTTCGGAGAAAATGTCGTTCGGCTTTGCGAGGAACAATGTAGTATGTTGGCCGGCCGCCACGCTGAAACATAAAGGCTATCAAGATCATTATCGTTCACATAAAGGGGTTAACCTGCCTAAAAACGTCAATACCAGAGAGAGGTTGATGCTTGGTCGGTTTAGTTGCACTTTTCGGTTCTTCGGGGCCCAAGCCTAGCTCGCCTTCAAAGGGCAGTCGGAACCCAGAGTCACCAACAGCAAACAGCTCACATACCATTGGCGGCATTTTGGCCGTACGCAATGGTCATCACACTGCTGTCATCATCGGGTGACAACGCAAAGTGGGTAACACCTCCACAACTTGCTTGAAAAATCTTGCAACCCCTGAAGTAAACCTTTCAGTTAGATACGGCATCAAGCCTCAGAGAATGCGCACATGAGGTCCTGGATATAACGGAATGAGGAATAGGGTGACCCAGAGGACCCTAATAAAACTTAAGTCATCTGATCCAAAGAACGCGACATCCAGCCTTGCCTTCCCCGCTATTTTTCCACTACGACGATTGTCAAAAAGTGGTAAAGCGTGATTCAGGTGAAGCCATACCTTTCCAGCCATCCAGTACATCCTCTGCTTGTCAACAACAACCGTGTTTGTGGGTCCAGCCACAATCTGAGACCCCATAGTCATTTCATTTGGACCAGCAAACTAAGCATCGCATGTTAGCATGGTCGAGAAGAACACAGCCATTACATACCTGCGGGACAACCTTTGGGACCAAGGCGTCCTGTTGATTTCCGAGACCCAGTCGGCAGTAACCATTGTAACCCCAAACATACACCACTCTAAGAGACTGCTCAACGAATTACACGAGCAGGTTTAGACCAGCGCTTACCCCTGAGTATCAATTGCTACACTATGTTGGGCGCCACAAACAATGTTGGTAATAGTCTTGTCATCTAAACCTTTTACAGGTACTGGATGCATCATTAGCAGAAACGATGGATAGAGAAACGAAACACGCAACCAGGCTCCACTTCAATATCATACGCCGTCTTGTTCCCAGTAGTGATGTGTTCTCCCGTCCTCCCGTTGCCCAGCTGTCCCTTCTCCCCGCTCCCAAAAGAGAATACTTTGATGAAATGAGTTGCGTTCAATATCCATATACAAAGGCAGCTCACGTCTTCCGCCCTCGGTCAAGACTATCGAAAAGGTGACACCTGCACCAGCCTTGACCACCCGTTGCCGTTCCCCATCCACATACGGTCCATCTACAGATTTGAACGCCGTTATTTGAGGCGTCACTGGGTGACCGCACTTTTAAGAGAAAAGGGCAAAAAGAGGGGGACCAACCGTCGTCAGGACACACATCGAAAAGAAAAATAGAAGGAGTAAAACACATTCGAATACACGACTCACTTGCCCGAGATTGTTTGACCCCGCGGACCAAATGGTCCCTTCGCTGTCCACCAACAACACGTGGTTCCGACCACATGCGGCATGCACGAATCTCGCACCTTCTTTCGCTCCAAGTTCAGTGGCGCGCAGACGTCTGGGCGTGTTCTCAGATATGAAATCGACGCCGGCGGCACCCAGCGCACTCGATGCATTTCGACCAAACATCCACGCAGTCCCGTCGACGTCGAGCGCAACAAAGTGGCAGGCGCAACACGAGGCATGGAGAGAGGTGACCTTTACGTTGCTCAACGAGCGCAAGATATGCGGCTCGAGAAGGTCGGGACTGTGGGAGGTTGAGTCGGATGTTCGACTTGGAGGTCGCCCGTATTTTTTTCCGGGGGTGAAAAGTCATGCTTACGCCTCAGGATTGCCCTCTCCCTTGCCTCCACGCTCCTTTCGACCCAGCTTTGGCCTGGAAATCCTCTCAAGTCAGCTCAGAGCGCAGTTCTGACGCAGGGCTAACCAATCCGTTCCTCCACAAATCAACACTGCGAGTTGGGTCCTGTCAGCACACGCGCGACGCACCAAACAGGTGGTATACATACCTCGTCCCCATTGTGCTTCATTGATGGTATCCGAAGAAAGTAACGCGGTCATGGTCGTGTGCAAATTTTCAGGTCCTTGAAGTCAACTATAAGCGAGTATTTCTGTTCGACAGCTAAAACTGCCCGATTGCTACATTAGGAATGGTCCCTCAGGCGCTCTATCTACGAATGCAACACAGTTGATCCAAAGCACTATTGCATCATTCTACGAGGAAATTCGGCAGTCAAATACTCAAAAATCTCGGCTATAGTCACCCTTCGGGGAATCCCATGACCACTATAAATTGAATTGATACAATCAGCATCACAGCAGCGGACGGAACCGTGAACACCAACAAATACTAGTACCAACGCGGACGATTTGGCACTGCCAAAAATACACAATTTAGCCACATAGAACATTGCGGGTGCCCTCGGATTGATTGCCGTATAAACGCTCACCTCGAAATCGTCCCCATAAAGAACGACGCAATCGCCATGCACCAACGTCATAGAGATCTCAGGAACGGAGGTTTTATTCTTGTCCTTGGTAACTTTATACTTTTTACGGCCATGTCCAGCCTTCGGTTCGGCGCCTTCGTGATTTGCCCCCTCCGTTCCAGGACCAGTACGCGGGGCATTTAAGTTAGGTATAGCAACGTCACCAGCGCCCGAACCGCAACATTGGTTCTGAAGCGCGGTATCCATGGTAGCCATGGCTTCGTTCATATGCTCGGCAACGATCGGCGATTCAATTGTTTCGTGCACGGAAATGAACGATGGTCCACCACCTTCACGCTCTGCCAGGGAAAAGAATTCTGCAAGAGCTTCATGAGGCGGAGATTCCGGCCGAGCCGCGTCTTCGCCACATCGCTTGCCTTTACCTTTTTCTACTCGGGTAAGCATCGATTCCTTGTATCCACCCTTGGGAGTCAACTTCAAAATTACTTCAGCTCCCAGGCAATGGATGACGACCGGGGATTCACTTGCGTGAAACACAGCTCCCTAGTTTTGGTCAACGTGAGAAAGACGAACCACCTGCATACGTTGTATAACCAACCCTCTTAGATCCCGGGCTGACCCACGCTTGCATGCGCACCGTTCCAAATCGAGGCATGTCCATCTCCGCGTACCGGTGGACGAAATCGCAGAGGGTGTAGTAGGCGACACGGATGCTGTGGGGCGTACCACCCGGTACTGTTGCGCCTGATCCATCGCTCGGATGTTCCAACTGAGTTGCGTGGACAAAGTAAGGGCCTTGTCCCAAATGTCAGGCAAAGGTACGCAAAGATACATATGCCCGGCACTTACTAGCTGCGTTTTCCTTGCGTAACAATACCTCTTCTTGAATTTTCTCCAGCAAAGTGGTTGCATCTCTCTGAAGATGACCTTGATTTCCCGTAAAAATGTGGCACAATAACACTCCGTCGTTGACGTTGTAAGTCCAAGATTGCATATCATCGTCCCAGGTTACATCGTCGGGAACCACGGTTGAAGGGATTCGGTCTGTGGGCTTAACAATAGTACCACATTGATAAGGATCACGGAGACTCGACAAGGAGTCGACTTTTCCCTTGGTAATACGTTTTCCCTGTGCAGTCTTGAGCGAGTCATCAGTCACCATGTACGAGAGATACAAAGGCACTTACTCCGCACACGGTACTTCGACATATTTGATGACGAAAGTACTCTTGCACATTAATCAAGCCACACGACCTACAAAACCATCCGCGCGGAAATGACTCGCTCGGATGGAAATCTGCAAGGAAATCCAGCGGTATGAAGCTGCTTGTTGCGAAATAATCTGGAGACGGATCATTTGCCTGATCCGCCCGTGACACCTCTGTCGGATCAACCCACCAGGGACGCAATAGATCCCTGGTGATATCAAATGGTGTAGAATCCAGCATCATATCTGACGAGATAGCCGGGTCACAGTCAAACAGCCCCTCTTCGCCTCCTGGAACCCACTGAAGGGTGACACTCCACGAAACTCGCCCCCTTGTGATGCCATCAGAAGAGAAATTATCCTGGATCACGAAATGCTGCGAGTATCTTGTTAATGGTGGCCAGGGAGATATATCTAAGACTCACATGCAGGTCAGAAACGCAAAAAAGACCCAGGCACAAGTATGCATACTCTGGGGGAAGACTCTGCATAAGCTCCGAATCATGTGGTAGCCACACCAGTAAAGGAATAAAGTTGCCCTGGCAGTCTAGCAAAGCTTCTACTTCGGGGGGCTTGTTGAGAGGAATCTGCGAATGAGGGACAATCATATGATCAAGGGGGAGTTCGTCCAGAACGAGGTGTGACTTAGGTGTTGGTAAATCTTCCAAAGGAGTGAGTGGACTCAAGGTATCTCCCAGGGCGACAGTGACTGGCGACACAGGAATATCTTGTGGTGAGCAATGGACCGAATCAACATTTGGCACGCCGTCCAAAGGTAGCACGCTAAACATTGGCGGGGGGATAGATACTGCCATCCGAGTCAGTAAAAGAGGTGGCGAATAGCGTTGGTCGCCCGAGAAAGATTCCTCCGTCATATGAACATCGCAATCAATGATACTTTCTGGTAAATGCGCCACAGGTTCAGAGGGGTAAGGATGGGTATGGGTACCAGAAGCCTCGATGCTCGGCTCAGCAACACGCTCAGGCTCGAGTTCCGAATCACGACAAGTGAAATCCCACGGACTTGGACAAACGTACTGGTTTACTAAGAAGCAACTAATGATAAAGATAAATGCTCACAGGTCAAAAGTCAGCGTAGTAGGGTTTATCCAACGGCCTTGGTCATAATCGGTATCGAGTAAGAGTACTGGGATATCGGACTGAAACCGAGAGAACCCGATGGGCGCCTTCGCAAGCTCGGGGAACACTGTCAGGAGCCCATTAAGCGACTACAAAACGATGGCATCAGCCTCTCATGTCCTAGAACATAGATTCGCGTTAACCCTCACCTTGGCCCAGACGCGTGGAACCCGAGGTTCAAAATAGATGCGTTCTTGAGCTTTCTGTCCTGTAAAGGACGATTGATCCCGTCCACGCCTGTTTTTCACAAACGTCCATTTCAAAGTGCTCTGTTCCACCACAGAAATAGATGGCGTTTGGAAAGACTCCTCGGTATCGACATCCATATCCTGGCGCGTTGAGGCTGTATGATGTCGCGCCATTTTTCTGCTTCCTGAGGTCGATTCGGCCGGTGCCTCTTCTCGCGGTAGATTAGGCTTGAGTCCAGGGCCCCGCGCCTGCTTCCGCCTAGAAGTAATAGACAATGCCGTCTTCCCCGAGCGCGATCCGCGCGTGGTAGACTTGTCTTCATGAGTGTGGGAGGAAGGTAAAGTCTCCGGACTCTCGAGTCCAGGACTTCGCGTCCGCTTCTGCCCGGAAGTAATCAACGAGGGTGCTGTTATCGATGATGCTTTCCGCGAGCGGGACCCGTGTGTGATAAGTGTGTGTGAGGAAGGCAAAGTCTCCAACTTTATCGCCACCGACGATTTCTTGAACTTGGGGGGAGGAAGCCTCTGGTAACCTTCCTGAAGCACATGACAGCGCGAGTTATCATCCCAACTCTTGCGACAGAGCGAGCATGCGGGTCGTGTGCGGGAGCAGGCTTTTCGATCACGTCTGCACCTGGCGCAAGGGAACGGAACGACCAAGACTGTTTCCGTAGAGCCGTCTTCTTGTTTTTCGTCGAGCTCGAATATCGCTTGGGTTTCGATGATCTCGTGGTATGATTGGGGGTCTGGAAGCTTAGCTGGACGCCGAATAGCAGATATGACTTGCGGCGCTGTTGCCCATTTCTGAACTGAAGCCGGAATTTCACTGGCATCTACTAGTTCGGGGTCACAGTCCGCGTCTGGTTCGCATTGGCTAGCTGGAGTGCACATTTCTGCGCTATGTAGTAGAACAGTTGGTTGAAATACAAAACAAATAGACCCCAACTTCGAACGTCATCGCAGTGCTGACGGTACTACCCACGTCAGAGCAACCAGGAAAAGCATATCTCATCAGCGACCGCTTGCGGAGAGGGAGCCCACAAAAAACGTTGAGAATCGCGAGATACACAGTAGGTCCATCCACATCATGATCGGTAATAATGAACGCGCGTAATAATTACCCAGTAGTCTACAGCATTTTTTGCAATCTTTACCGGGGTCACTGTACGTAACTTTTTGCGGTTTCGTCCATCGCACACGACACAAAAATGGGCATACTAGAAAAACGGTGTTTATTCTTACACAGGCACTTACCTTTCCTAACACGCTCATTTATGTGTCGCTCTCATTCCCGTCATGCCCGCTCTATTGCAACACCGTATTGGCCAACTTGAGCGTGCGGGAGGTGATTGAAAAGCTGGAGTGTCGACCCATACGTGAGTCCGTCACGCTCTGGTGTAATACCGAGTCGCCAGCACCTGGCTTAAGTCTAGGCCTTGGAATCGTCCTGGTCGTTGACATACCAACGGGAGAGTCGCCGTTGAAAGGACCGAGCCATCTCGTGCAGGCACAGGCGAGTGTTTCTGCATATTTTTTGGTCTTGGAATCCTATAGATGATGCTGACATAGTGCTTGCCCTGGTTCTTTCTTGTCACTGTACGACATGCAGACGACGAGTTACTGTCGATATCTGTCGGCAGAACATAGGCGGGCGTGCAAGTCACATTGAGCACTGTTGGGGTTGAGCACATTGCATAGTTGGACGAATGCATCCTAGGGTAGATAGCGCGTGTAGGAGGATGAAAGCGTTTGACCCTCCAAGAGTAACACATCTGGAAAAAACGTACAAGTGTGGATCTACGTGGATCCTCTCTACGATCCACCGTTATCGTCGCTATTCTCGTCCTTGTCGTTATCGCTTATCCACTGATCGATCCATGTCACGATCCGGGAAACATTTTCTTGTAAGTCCATCATCGTGTTGCTCTCGAGCTCGGCGACGATGGAGGGCTGGTAGGATTCTTTAGCTTCGTGGGAGACGACGTTGATGATCTCCGCTTCGTTATTTTCTTGGATTTTCTTGAGTGGGTAACCTCTGAAAGAGGACGAGAAAAGCATAAGGGAGATGAAGCCGCTGAGGCACATTGAAAGGCGGGGCGTACCGTTTCTCCAGTCTGTCCCAGAACAAGGTATGGTGACATCGGAGGACGACGACCAAGTCTGCCCAACGCTCGGGAAAGAGGTCACACGTGTGCCAGTCGAGGACGATTCCGCCGGCCGATGCAAGCGGTTCGAGATGGTCGAGGAGCTGTGGGACGATCAGAACGTTTGAATTCGGGTGGACACTCAAACGATAAATCGGATGGGAGGATGGACGACGACAAAAGAGCAGGGAATTCATACGCATACATTGTCCTCATCGACGGTAAAAGACCCCCGCTCCTCGTCGAAACCCTGATGGAGGCCCTCCATTTTGACAAGCTCGCCGACGTTGACATATTTCAGCGCAACTGAAGAATCTTGGATGAGCAGTTGCGCATGAGTAGTTTTACCTGTGCCTGGTGTGCCGGTGAGGACGATGACCGGGGAAGTTCGTCTGACTATGAATTGGTGGCTGTATTTGATCGTGACCAGATGTTTTGAAGCATGCCGTGACTGAAAAAGGCAATGTTTTCAGCAAGTCTGCCGGCTTCCTCGGAGAGTCACTAGTCACTAGGGGATGTGGGCCCTGAGAGAAGACCGAACACAGCTCTTCGCCGGCTGTTGATTCGTCCAGCACATTCATTCTGAAAAGGTTCCATATTGAAGCTCCGGTCAACGTGGGCAGTCATATCTGCTTTTAAATTGCACGCTAATAGGAACCTGAAGCAGTGTTGCACTTGCGATAAGAAATAGAGGCTCGCCATGCGTATGCATATCGGTTTTATACCCCCCCAACCTACTCTCGCCTTTCAATGTCTTTACCGTCTGGAAAAGAGGACGAGACTGTCTCCCGGAACGGTTCTAAAGAGGGGACGACTGAAGATACAGATGTGTTACAATTGGTGAGTCCCGTTTACTTGAAACTAGACGACATAGTGAGGTACAGTAGTCGGATGGGCCGTGACTCGCGCGCATGCGCGATTTCACTCTGAAGACCTGCCTCCAGTGCCCCCGCGCATTCCGAGGATGGGACATCTGAGATGATCCCGCGCAATCTGCATGTCTTCCTAACCTTTTAATCATTGATTCTACGTACACATCGCTGATATCTGCATTTGTTTCAGAGAAAACTTGGGTACAAGCAAGTGCGCCTGTCCACTGGTCACACTTATTGATTACTTCATGGTGTCCACTACTCTAGCAACTTCATCGTAGCTGGCAGCTCGTTGAAAGTTTTGCTACTGGATTCGTATCCCTGAACTTTATAGGTTACATTCGGTACGAGCTCAAATAATTAAGATTTCTCGAGATAATGTTTCCTTCGTTTAGCTCTTACTTTTTCATCGGACTGCAGGCGGGAGGTCCTGCTGCGATATGGTACTGGTTCTAAAATATCTCCGAAGAGCTTATCCTGAGTATCATTCTGTAGGTCGACTTATGTGGTTTCGTTCGTTTTCATGATGATGAACGCTGCGGTTCTCGCGGAAATCTGCTCGGCATTGCCACTAAGTGGTTCCATTTATATTTGGGCAGCTGAGAGCGCTGGGCCGAAGTACGCTAGATTTATTGGCTTTCTTGTGGCCTGGTGGGCTTGCGCGGCATGGATGATCGGCACTTCAAGTCTTTCTCAGGTGAGCCTGCTGAGTGTTTGTTAAACGGAGAGTCTCAGAGGACATTTTCGTCTTGCTAAAAGGCAACAGCCAATTACGTCGTTTCCCAGCTGATCGTTTGGGAGGTCTATTTTCCAGGTGGCGTTGATAACAGTAACATCAAGTGGCGTGCCTTCATTTGGGTTCTGTCGGAACTGATGTTGTTGATTTCTGTGTCCATCAACTACCTGCCCCCTAGACTTTATTCTCGCGTCTTCAAGCTTTCGGTTTGGTTACTCATGTTTGACTTTCTGTTATGTCTTATCTGGCTTCCTATTGGAGTATCGAAAACGTATGGATTCCGATCAGCGTCGGAAGTATTCACGATGACTTGTGAGTTCAGACAAAGTGATACATACTATGAGTACTACTGACTCACATATGGCCAGACAATGGAACTGGAGCGCCCGCTGGATGGAATTGGATATTATGTTTGTGCGTGTTTTCTCTCTCTCTATTTATATGTATATTGATTCCTTTCGGCTAATTGGTTCAATGGCAGTCTCTTTACTTCCGGAACCTTGACCGGTGTTGATGCGTCAGGTCACATTGCTGAAGAAACCAAGAATGCCAGGTATACGCTTATCACCCGACAGAAATGCTACTCTTGACTCATTTTTGGGACCAGTGTAAACTCAGCGAAAGGCATTTTAATGAGCGCAATCACAACCGGAATGTTCGGTTTCATGACTACGGTTCTGCTATTGTTCTGCACGCCAGACCTTGATACAGCGTTTGCCCTGAATGCGCCACAGCCATTTGTCCAGATTTACGCTCTTGCATTGGGGAAGAAAGCTAGTATCTTTATGACAATTCTGGCCGTCCTCGGTCTCATATTGGTGTGGACGAATCTTTTATTTCGTATTCTAACTCATCTTGGTATCGTAGGAGACAACAATAGAGATCGTCGCTGTGTCACGTTTGGTTTTCGCTGCTGCACGGGATGGTCTGTTTCCCATGTCGGGATGGATTGCACAAGTTGACAAACATGAACAACCGCGTAACGCAGTCACCACCATGTATATCTTTTCCGCGGCCATTTTATGTATGGTCTTGCCTAGTCAGGTCACATTCACGTCATTGGTCTCGGGCTTCTCTAGTCTAATGATTGCGTCATATGGGCTCATCTCACTGCTGCGACTTGTCATGACACCGAACAAGTTCCGGTCTTCTCGGTTCAGTCTGGGCAGGTTTGCAAAACCATGCTATTTTGGCACAACGGCCTTCTGTGCGGTCGTCTTTGCGGTGAGCATTTGTGTTTGACGACGATGCCGTCCACATTCAAATGGATCCTGTGATACAAGGCATCCATTTCGCCCTTTTACTTCCCGGTGTCTGCGCAGACATTCAACTTCGTGAGTGTTCTTCACGTACGGCATATTCAATCCTGTGACTGACGGAATGTTATAAAGGGCGTCGTCATCTTTTCGGCAATTTCTGTTTTTGCTTTGATCATCTGGTACTTTAGACCGGCACACAAGTGGTTGGGTAGGAATCAAATAATGAGGGACTTGGAGATGGTCGAGTGAGAACATTGTGTTTCTTGAGGCAGAAAGTAGCTCGTTGAACCTGCCTATCGGTAAATGTGTATGAGAGGACTGTCGAAATGTAACTACCGGCGAGCGAATGGTTCGCACTTGTCTATGCAACCACACGTACCAGTCGGTGATTGCACCCTTCCAATCACACCAGTGGAGATCTGCGGTGGGGCTGGGCAGATGTGCCTTTTGACCGTTAGTCAACAGAGGCGCAATTCCAACGAGGGCGCTGGGATTCGCAGACACTTTTCACAGCAGAACGGACATCTGATTGACGATGAAGGCGATGCGGACGGGGCTGAAGAGAAGGGAATTGTAGAGGATGTGGAAGGCAATGCAGGGAGCGATGGACGAACACCTTGTCGGTGATGAAGATGGTGAGATCAGAGGTGAGACTGGTCGAGCGGATAAAGTTCTCGCGCAGCTCGTCTGTCTCGTCAAAGAAGCGCACGCGAAAGAACGGGCGTGTGTTTTCGAGGGTGTCCGATCCCTTGTCCTTGCGGAGGGCTTGGAGGATGGTTTCGTAGGGGAGCACGCGGGGGTGGAAGCGGAAGAGGGCGTGTTGAAGCTGAGGCCACTCATCGTTGGACACATGCTATGCAAACTTGAAAGACTCGCCTCAACTCAGTGACCAAGCGGAAGGGCGGGCAACGGCCTGTGAGTCTTGGGTTGGAAATGTTTCAGCCTCGCGAGGGGGGTGACATGTTCGACGGCGCCAGTGACAGAATTACTAACGAGCAACCATGCCTGAAAGTAGGTCAACGTACATTCAAAGGGTACATTGTTAGATAGCATTTCGAAACATAAAAACAAAGCATTTACATAATAAGATACAGCAAACACGAAACCGTAATTGTCGACGTGGCACGCGGCACGTGTCATCAACAGAAACGCCATACATGGTAAGGCACCTCTCTTCAACTCGGACGCTGACCCCTTTTCACCCTTTCCGCAATGTTTCTGCAAGCCAAAGCACCTTCTAAACCCAAATTAGATGGGAACTAGTAGAGAGAAATGGGGCCCAATGCACTCGATGTTGGCGCTTGCACCACTCTTCTTTGCCTTGCTGTTTTTCACGCTGTACCAACAATTTAGTGAGTTTCTTCAGAGTCACTCTCGATTTGTGTCGTGGTGGAAAGATTCCGTGCACTTATTGCCTCTTTTTAATAGACATGCCTGCACCCAACG
>JBBPML010000104.1:0-79244 GCA_038090275.1 Austroboletus novae-zelandiae | reverse complement strand
ACTTTAGTGTTTGAAACGACAAGTCTTGTCCTCCTTGGTGTGAGAACATATTGCCATAAAGAGTAGGTTGAGAGTTCGACTCCCTCCTAGGGCAAATAATAGATCCCAGTGACTAGGATTCGTAACAAAGTTGATATTTGACACCTCACTGTGGTCATCTTCCTCTCTGTTGAAAGACTTCCTGATCTTTGATAAGATCATGCACATGCCAGAATGAATCTTGATCCATTCTATGGTAGTTAGTATTTTAAATGTCTTTTTTTTTATTAGAAAAAATGAGTTTACTTACCGAAACCATGCCCGAAAAATCCAGCAACTAGACTGGTGAATTAAGACCTCAACAAAGTCCTCTAACTTCTGCTGATTATATGGTCCACGAACACCAAATTTCTTGCTCTGAGAAAGAGCCTGATGTTGCCAAGCTAAAACCCCTGCTAAAATACCAAGGAGATCGTCATTGTCATCCTCCGAAGTGGCCAAATAGGTAATTGCAAGTGTTTCAAGAATGGTAGCAAGAACAGAATGATGAGAGTGAGCCCTTTTTTTACTCAACCGCACTCGGGCCATCAGTGCAGACTAGTACATACTTCATCTGATGCCCACCAGTGCTAAGTGACTTCGGCATCACACCGTGACACCGGCATTGATGTATTTCGTGCTCCGCATTGATCAACCACGGCCATCAGGGTCTCAGGGTTGACAAGCGGCCGCTCCCACAGCAATTAAAATCTCATTTACTTTATTGCTGAACGAACCTATAGCTCAAAATTGAGGAGGTCTAATATGAAAAGCACTGTAATGTCTGAGTAAGATATTTCTCTCGGCAGGTCGGCTTGCATCACGTGCAGTCACACCGTCCGCCAGGAGTTCCAACACCTAAAGCATGGCGCCACAACCCATCGTCACGGCTCACACCGTTTACGTAAAGCCTATGCAAAACGTGAAATATTGTAAATGGGACGGAACCAAAAACGACGTTGAGAAACGGGCTGTTCTGGACGGAAAAAGGCGCCAGCGTTCGAGCATCCTCGTTGTTCCGAGACAGGCAACACGCCGAAACTGAGATGCGGCCGTCGGCTCAGGCTGTGTTCTGGACGGCGGCATCAGTGACTGAACGTCTTCTATCAATAGCAATGTATAATTATGCATGCGCAGCGCCATAACCTTCGCAATGCTTCGTTTTCAACTCCAGCCCGTCTGTCGCGCCTTGCTCAGAGTTGCGCTCGTCCCCGGCGTCCCCTCGCTGATCGTTCTCGCCGCCCTCTACACCGCAGCCGAAGTCGTCTTCAGCGCGTTGTACTTTCCCGTCTTTTCCGTCTGGAAACCTGCCTTTCCGTCCAGCTGGCGCTTCCTCCTTCTGTCCCTCTTTGTCGTCCCCGTGTTCGCCATTTTTCAGCTCGCATGGCTCTCATCCTCGCACTCGATCCAACGCTGGCACAGGAGCCGTCCCCGTTCTCAGCGCTACTCTTTGCTCCCACATAACGAATCTGGTCCGGAGGAGTGGATTCGGGAGGTGAACGCGGAAATGGACGTCGAACCGGACTCCCCGAGGTCATACACCCATTCTCCGCGCCCCTCTTCAAAGTCACCTTTTTCGTCATACGCATTTCCTTGCTGGCTCGGGCTGCTGTGCGTCAGCCTTTGGCTGGGTGCGCACTACCAACACCAAGGCGACCTGCGGTATCGCCCCCTTGTCGAACACGCCATCGCGCATCCCAGTCGATCCGGACATGCCAAGAATGGTGCGTATCGTCCAGCTTGATCGAAGACGAACTGACGTACCCACAGAAACGTATTTCGTCGCCGCCATGTTTTACGACAACGAGAGGGTGATACCCTACTGGTCTGAAAGCCTCATCAAAACGATTCATTATATTGGTCCGGAAAATGTGTTCGTATCCGTCGTTGAGAGCGAGAGCAACGACCGGTCTGCGACCCTCCTCGAGCATCTCGGCGATCGATTGGAAAGGATGGGTGTGTCGCGGAGGATACTGACGCGGGATACAACGGTTCCGAAGCCGGACGACATGAGCGGTAACAACCGCATCGATTTTCTGGCTGCGCTTCGGAATCGTGTATTGGAGCCTCTGGTGGAGACGGGCGGCTATGACAAGGTCATGTTTTCAAACGACATCTACATCGAACCGGAGACGATCGTCGAACTCGTCAATACGGCCAACGGAGAGTACGACCTGGTGTGCGGAATGGATTTTGGACATTTCGGGTATTGCCTGTGTTCCAACGTTGTGGGCCTAAGCTAACGCGGTGCTCAAGGTTGTACGACATGTGGGTTTTACGCGACAAGGCGGGGAAGTTGGGCAGTAGCATGTACGTCGCATTCTAGTGTGGGAAGGCGGATGCTCACTTGGGTCTAGATGGCCATACTTTTTCGATCAGACAGCTTACGAAGCTATGCAAAACGAGTCTCCGGTGCCTGTCTTCACTTGTTGGAACGGCATCGTAATCTTTAGTGCCGACCCCGTACTCCCTATTCATTTACGGTCTAACCGTACACTATCGACTGATCCACTGCCATTTTCGATCCCCGAGACGCACCCCGCTGCCAACAATCCATCGATGCGTGGCCCCAGCCCTGCGTTGACACCTCCTACTCGATTCCGGGCCTCTGGACCGGAAGAGTGTTTTTCTTCGGAATCGTTTTTGTTGCCGTATGATTTCAGACGATTGTTCAATTTGCAACGGGTGTTCGTCAATCCTCGGGTCGTGGTTGGATATAACTGGAGGTACGTTTTTCGTTTGGCCCGCTATTCCTGGGCTAATTTCCACACTTTATTTTACGTTTTTTCTTGATCAAACTTATATTTGATACCACGTGTCAGATTTTATGTCTATTTCAAGTGGTTCATGCGACACCCCGTACTCAAGTGGTGGATAGAAAAGGTCTATGACGGGGCATGGATGCAACGAGATGTGCTCGTCGTCGGCGATGAGAAGAGTGTGTGGCAGTGGGACGGGGGAGACTGCCATCCATGGTGGTGATGTCTGACTGATTTGGGATGCTTTTTGTTATTCTAGTCCTGGGCTACTTTGGATGGATAATGTATTTCGGGGACATGTCACAAAAATATCTTTTTCTGACTTGTCCGCCACCAAGGGGTGGATCAGTGCATTAGAGGATTTCCATCATTCCTCGCATACGAAACTTATCTTCGTTTGCTCATCCATCATTTGGCAGTAATCGAAGTGCTTGGCCAGAACGAATAGGTTCGCTTGGCCTGCCACGGTCTACCCAACCGGAAACAGCTGTTCGGGTGTCCGCATTTGGTACTTGCGATTACGGTTGAGCACCTCCATTGCGACTTGCAGAGTACCAAGTTTGCGTACTAGTATCTGTCCGCTTGTCATGCGACGGTCGAAGACGAGGACTGTCTGGATGAAATGATCCATCCCGCATCCACGATGTAGTTTCCAAAGGTTTCGTTCCGTGATTGGTACGATCACGACCAGCTTTTATGAAAAGATGGTGGACAGGACAGGTCGTCGCTACACGAGACGATGAGAGCGTTGCAGGGCCTACCATTTGATCAACAGAATATGTATGTGCATTTCAACGGAGCATAGTTTGAGCGTGTGTCTTCTTTGTTATCGATTTCTGGTAGTACATAACTTAATGTTATGCAGCGGTTTTTTTTGTTTCTTCGATACAGTTTTAGATTTGGGGCACATTGCTTTCGCAAGTTGTAGCGCTACGTCTGCTTCTACCTAAAGCGTGGGGCGCATGATCCCGTCAGAGAACCCCTTCCCGGGCGTGCATTCTGTGCCACGGACAGTGACACATCGGAGGGGACGAGGAGCGGTCGCCGGTCACTTCTCAAGGTGCTGTTTTATGGGGTGGCGTTACCGGCGTTGTTAGGCTAGCGACGGCAGTGGCTACGATGCGCTTTCGAGTTACGACGCGGATCGGAGAACGACTCGATGTGTGTACGTATCTACGAGTCACTGAACTAAAGTAAAAGTAGTTCGAAACGACACGCTCTCTGAGGTAGACAGGTGAAGCAGTCTGACGAATAATGCCACAAATACTAAATCGTCACAGAACCCCTGTCCAAACGTCCCTACATCCCATCGACTCAAGCAATTCGACTGCACGATATTTCAATGTTCGAGATGACCACTGTTCCGTCTGTATATCTCCTTTCCCAGATTTCGTCACCGTCCAGACATGACTATTCACTCGCACCACCCGAACGTCTGGGAACCCTTGTTCGACAACATCTTTAACGGAATAGTTATTCTGTTTGTCGAAGATGCCAATGTAGCGCAACTTGGGAGGCACGTCCATGCCGAGTCGCTACAAAAAACTGATGAAAAGCAAAAACACGGGGATGGAAAGATGACACACGTTGAAGAAAGTAGGTGCCTTGCTATCCACGCACGACAAGTCGAGTGTCAAGGCAAGCACAGTCCGTGGGACCAACAAACCTGCCATTGCCAAGGGCAAATCCCTTGGATACGTGATCGTCAAGGCATGCAGTCCGGACAACGCGGGAAGCATGGCCCATGAAGAGGTGTCGAATCCAAGGTGTCTGGATGCTACACTGTTGACAAAAAGATGAAGGGTCCGTAATTGCGTTCGCTCGCAAAGAAATGAAATTCGAATAAAGCACAGAAGAATTTTGGATCAACAATATCTGTGCCAGTAACCTTGAGCGAGAAATTGCGGAGCAGCGGGAGTAGAGTACGATTTTGTTGAATAAAGGAGGAAGAAACAGATTCATACACTCCAGAGAGTACCAAGGACTCGAGTTGGTGTCCACTTTGGAAAACCTCTGAGATAGCATCTCCCAAAGAAAAGCCAATGAACTCGAATCGTGTGAGGTTGCAAATGGAAATAATGTTTGTTGGAAATTCCCAGTTGGTGTTCCTGATTGATAAACCACGAAGAGTGTTGAGTGGGCGAGCAACAAAATTTTGAATAAATATGTCACTTCCGCCATAACAGTGGATTATGATGTGCTTAAGGTGTTTGAATATGGGCACTTCAATATGAACTTCTCTTTCTATCACTCTAAAATAGAAATTGGATTTAACCAAGGAATGAGACTGATGAAAAACATCTCACTTCAGAGACAGGTTCTCCAAACAAGGGCTATACGAATGAAGCGTTTGCAAGAAGCGTGAGATCAGCTCATAGTTTCCAGAGCAATGTACGTTGCGAAGGTTAAACAAATTCGGCAGTGCGCTAATAAGCATGTCTGTAATTAATTTGGTCAGCCGATTACTCATTAGAGAAATAAGCACGTACCAACTTTGAATGCCAAGTGGGGCTCCGCATTCGAGGAAATAGCAAAAATATCCAAGCTCCTGACTTGACTGGCGAAATGTTGATCAACTAGTATTCGTGTGAGAAGGTATGCGTTCCGTCGATTATGCCATGCTTCAAGGGCTTGATCGACATTTTCCCTCAGGGCCTCACGGCGCTCCAGAGCAGTGGTAAGATGAAGATCGATATTACGAGCGAGTAACTCGGCCGCAATGCGTGAAAGAGCATTCGTGACAAGTAATAGCGACCTTAAGTCGTTTCTAGGCAGTAAAAGTGCGATCTGCATCCATATTTCTTCCGAGAAGTGAGGACGTCCATCTGCCCTACTAACTCCCTATGCAACAATTAGCAAACATGCTCTCCACGTGCTCGACAATACGTACTACGCCAAACTCATAGTTTGAGGGTCGGAATCGCGTGCTGACGTGTTGAGATTGGATGGTGTTCTTGACATCCAGGTTTTCAGGACCGATCATCGACACGGAATTGGAGTCTTGTACGTGTTTTCGCAAATGCCATTTCGACACTGTAGTAGATAGTTACCCACCTTGCTGGCCGGGTGTACAACATTCCCTAGCGACCCTCCCTTCAGTCAACAGCGAGATTGCTCGCTGGACATCAAGCGAGGGTAAATTAGGAACTTGCTGCATAAGCGATGAAACAGCATTTTCTATTATCATTAGACACCTTTACTCAATGCCAACGCGTCAGAACTCAGTAATCCTTCTCTGGAATCGTACGACGTACCCCTCAGCAGTCTTCAGATGATGAAGTGCATCCAGGAGCACGTCAGCTTTTTGAATCTCGCTCAGCTTGGAAACAACATCGCAGATGGTCGCATTCAGGGAACGAGGGTTGGATACTTGCATTAGAATGAAAGCACTTCGAATAGGTACTTCAAGAGGTTCAGGAATTGAACGGCGTGACACGGCGTCGTCACCGCCACTGTAATATATGTTACGTAAGCAGCTCATTTCGTTCTACAACTACTTACGTTGTTTCCGCAGTGATTGTTGCTGCTGAAAATGGAATGCTTATGTGATTAGACAAGTTTCCTCCGGGTCGCCTGTTGCGTTTCCAAGTCGTACGTCGGCGATATTTTCTTTACAAGGGCACACAATCGAAATGTTCTTGTCCAAATGGCTCGCGGCTGCCAAATTAACTCGCTGGGACTTCATATCGCCTCCTCTTCGTTGAAATTCTCGCTGCATACTGGTGAGACTCGCGAGTCGCAGTCCACCAGAGCTTGCCCAAAGCGTGCTCACCTTTACGAAACACTCGGAGACAGACGGCCACCGGAGGTGAAGTTGGAATGATAATGACAACAACAGCATTGCAAAGGGCAGTCACAGGTCTGTGGCACCGCTCTCGGCAGTAGAGCGGGAGGACTGCATATCAGAGAACCCTTGATTTAAGGCGCGTGCAAGAGATGGTATGTGAAGCCGGCGATAAATGCTAATTACTACGATCCTAGCGCCACGCAGAAGTTGGATTGAAAAAGCTGCTCGAAGTGGGTTCCTGACCGGTGATTAGATAAAATGGAGGATACGTGGACTGAGGTGTGTATATGCGACCCCGCTGAAATTTTAGTAAACGGGAATACAGTGCAATCATGCTCAACGTTTAGGCGTGATTGAACCATCCCGGAACGCTTGGAAACATGGCAGTGATGCTGACTGATAAGTCGCATTCTGCACCGCGTCAGCTTTCACCGTTAAGGCCGGTTGCTAGTCATCATCCTGTACCACCCTCGTCGGTATTAAAGCCAATTATAATCGCACTCGATGTCCTGTCCCTCCCCTTCGACTTGCCTCGTTCCTAAAGAGCCTACACGAAATGTCATCGCTGACAGCAGCCAAACCACCTCTTAGAAGCATCGCGCCTCTCAAATCCCATCTCGATCTTTTATCCTTCCTCAGTGGTCACGATATCCAGTACGTCCGCATCCAATGGGTGGACTACGTCAATGTAGTTCGTTGCCGCGTTTTGTCGGTGTCGCACTTTCGCAAGCTTCTTGGGTCAGAACGGCCTGCCATATCGCTGCCTGGAATTGTACTCGGATTATTTTCCCTCCAGATCGCGCCGGGATTCATTACCCCCAGGGAGAGTATTTACGCCTTTGACCTTTCTTCCGTTCGTACATGTCACTATGCTCCTCGACACGCAGCTCTGTTCGGGTTCTTCCAAGAGAAGTTACCAGTTCCACGACCCACTGGACCATCGATTGAATTCCCGCACTGTCCCCGTACAGTTTTATCACGGCTCCTCAAGTAAGTCGATTTCACCTAGAAATCCAACAACATCGCATCATTGTCTAGATACGCCGCAAAGGAACTGGGCGTTCGGTTCTTAATCGGCTTTGAGAGCGAGTTTATTCTTCTCAAGTCAACTAACCCGATCGTCGCCGTGAACGTCGTCGGCTCTCAATTTTCGACCACCAATGCGTTCATGACGGGCAGTATCGAGGCACAGGTGTTGGAAGAAATCGCAGATGCAATTCAAGCAGATAATATTGAACTGGAGATGTACCACAGAGAGGCGGCCCCAGGGCAGGTTCGTCCCACTCGCCGAGTCGATCTTGCTCTTCGTGCTCACTGCTCACAGTACGAGGTGGTCACGGGTCCATTGTTACCGCTCGAAGCTGTGGACGCGCTCGTGCACACGCGTGAGATCATCTTCAACATCGCAAACAAGCATGGTCTTAAGGCTACGTTTGCACCTAGGCCATTCATGGAAAGCTGTTAGTACTCTCCCGTTGTCAGCGTCAACGTTCTGATTTTAGCTTCAATAGGTGGAACGGGTGCTCACATGCACGTATCGGTTCATGGCGATGGATTAGGTCTACCTGAATCGAATTCCGAGTTCCTCTTCCCACTGGAATCTGCCTTTCTTTCTGGCCTAATGCACCACCTCGCGTCCGTGATCGCATTCACGTTTCCTACCTCAGCGTCGTATGCCCGTATGATGGATGGTGTGTGGTCGGGAGGCACCTGGGTGCACTGGGGCGTCGAGCAACGCGAGGCGCCGGTTCGGTTGACGAGTGCGACATCGCCTTCGTCGCGCAGATTCGAGATCCGAACCATGGATGGTACGGCATGTCCCTACCTCGCTGTCGCGGCAGTCCTGGCATGTGGTATACTCGGGATTAGAGACAAGCTGGAGCTTGGCGTCAAAAACTGCGATGTGACAAATCAGGCTGCGAAAATGTCACCTGAAGAAAGGGAGGTGCTTGGGATTACGAAGAGATTGCCATTGAACCTGGAGCAAGCAAGGGAATTCTTGGCTGGTGCGGACGCGATCAAGGACATTCTAGGAGCAGAGGTGGTGGACAGATTTTTAGAGATCAATCCGGTAAGTCTGTCTGCCGTGGGGTCGTGATATTGTACTGATGGTGCGCTAGATGTCCGAGAAAGCGTCCGAGCGTCGTGAGGACGAAACAGAAGCGCAAGCGTTGGCACGTTTCGTGGAGAATTTTTGAGCTTTTTACAACGATAATTTCTCTCGAGGTATGCAGTTATAGGCTGTCTTGATCGTTTAATGTGTTCGAATGCCACATAATACTCTGGGAAAGGGGTGACAAAGACATACGCATAGACTTCCACTTATCAAATGTCAGCTGGAAGTACGCGCTGTACATTCTCAAGGAAGGATAAATATGAATAAGGTGAGCCAGCAAAATTCCTTGTCAAGAACCTGTCCAGCACGTATCCTCAGCCGGTTTTCAGTGAAATCGAGCACCAGACCACATGTACAGGTTATGCCACCTCCGAACACCAGCCTGAGCTCCGTCAGCGACTGTCTTTTTTGGGTGTACGAGATCACTTCGTTTTTGCATATGGCCATCTTCCGTCACTGTCGTCTTCTTGATACGAATCTAGCTCGCACAAACACGGAGCCGTTCTTCGTCGTCTTGCCCCCAGTAGACACTGACCGCTAGAAGCCGTTCAGTATGCCCCTTTTTCATCGCCATCGCCCGCTCATCGATCGCCCGTGGAAACGTGTGCGGTCGTTCGGTGGCAGCCTTTCAAGGTCCACGACAATGGATGCCGATAAGGGTGAAAACAAGTTAGAAGCGGATAACCTCCCGCTCGGCGAACTTGAAGGATGCGGCACCCTCACCCTCACCAATGATCATCGTAGTACAGGTGCTGAACAGAAGGAATATGCCCCAATGAAGGTGGTATGGGCCGCATTTCCCTCGTTGCCACCAGGGTCGTCGAGTCCGTGGTTCGCACAGACGACACTCTCTCGCTTCTGTCTCCCCCTGCTACCGAAGAAGGCCGCAGATAGGCTACTCGAACGTCATTCTCCATGATCCCCCCTCATGGATAGTGATAGATGTGAACGTTGGTTCGATCCGAAAACGCTAGATCTGGCGAGTCGGCGTTCGTCTGTGTCGCCACATCGACCTTGGTCATCAAGGATGGGGAGGTCGGTTGATTGGTCGTGGCGACTCTGGTAGGTTCGCTCGGCACTTGTACTGGGTGCGCAAGTGGACTGTTGGGCTTCGAGATTGCAGGTAAAGAGCTCGCTCGAGGCTTAAAGAAAGTTAGCTCAATGATCGTCGGTACTTGCGCCCGCGCCTTCGAAGTGACAGTTGAGAACGAACTAGCACGGGACATCTGCCAGCAAGGAGCCGGCCACCTGGAAAGGCTAGAACGGGTTGACTGCATCGTAGCGCCTGCCTTGGCTACTTCGCTCGAGGCACACCCTTGTCTTGACCCAAGCGAGCGCAGGGGGTCTCCGGATTCTGAACATACCGGAGGGATGACGATCGAGAAAGGGATCGCTCGGGACCTGTCAGTGACTTGAGTAACCTTGGAAGTCACGGTCGACCCGAGGATGCTTTGCGCTGGGTCACCCGGCTCCTCCTTTGAAGTGACAGAAGGATACGCTCGGGACTTGGTTGATGTGGTCTCACTCGTCTTCGTTGTCGGCGGTCCAGGTAGCCCCGTTTTCGGAGCAACGCAAGGGGGCGAACCAGACAGCGACCTCTGGCTATGAAGGAACCAACGACGCGTTTGTCGACGTTGACGACGTCCGCCGCTTCGTATTAGCTCTCGACTACAAACAGTGGTTTGGGTGTCTCCGGCATCTAAGACATCGTGCATCAAGTCCCGACAAGAACGAATGCGACGGCGACAAGTAAAAAGGAACGACGTACGGGGCGTTGCGGTTCACCAGTATTAGTATTCCCGCCCAAGCTGGGGGCGTTGGAAACGTTGAAGGTTGTTGATTTCGACATGGTAAACGGTTGGGGGCAGGCAGGCAGGGCCCTGGGCACGCGAGAGGCCCTTTTATATTCTGGGCAATCAGAGTCAGAAATTGGAATGCACGAAAATACTGGATAAATCATAACGACGAAGGTATTTCCCGAGCACGGGTCACCATTTGTCGACAAGTCCCTCAACTTCAGGAAATTACCTTGTTTACAAGGTCACTTGGGGTGGGAGAATTGTGGCTGTGGGCTCCGTTTTCTGACCCCGGCGACTGTGGATACGAGGACGACCGTGAGTCTCTCGAAAGCGACATTTGGCCTGGAAAACTGTCCACAACAATCTCGTGTGATGGATATTGACGAGGACGTTCTCCTCCATGTCAGATTTCAGGCCGATGATGGGCACATGTAGACAGCCTCGTCGACAATTGAAGTTATCGGTTATATGGTATAAAAGAGATCCATTCCATTTGAGCACATAAAACTGCAGCTGGTTACATTCCTTAACAAAACTTGACATACCACACGTTCTGTGCTCAGTAATTCTCCACGAGACGCGCCAGCGCTTCTGCATCTGTTTCATTCTCACGTCGCTCATACACTTTTTCGAGCATCTACCCCAAGGTTCTTCAACACACCAACGCAAGCCCAAGACAAAACGCACCTGGTTCACATTGACGAAATTATCCACCAACTCGGCGCCAAGCACGTCCTTGATCGCATCCGCACTAGCCAAGCGCTGCCTCGCCTCGTCCAAGCTCAACGGCAACCGCTTCGTGATCCCCAACGCCTCCCTCTCCACAGGCGACATTTGCGCCGCCGTCTGTGCCGAATCACAATTGGCCACACTGAGCGCCAGCTTGTCCCGAATGCCAAGCATACCGCAAGCCAAGACACCCGCGACGGCCAAATAGGGACTCGACGTACCATCGATCGGTCGAATCTCTAGGTTGCGTGACGCAGGCGACGTGGCGTTCGTCAACCGCACGGGCGCCTCGCGCTGGTCGACGCCCCAGCAGGCCCACGTACCCCCGGCCCATACGCCGTCGAGCATACGTGCATACGATGCCACAAGCGGAAGCGTGAACGCGATCACAGACGGGAGGTGGTCCATGAGTCCAGCTAGAAATGCAGATTCAGTGGGCGTGAGGAGATCGGACGGGGAGGCGGGTAAGCCGAGTCGATCCCCGTGCACCGACAGATGCATATGGGCGCCCGAACCGCCTGTTTTTGGTTGTCAGCATCATGCGAAGGAGAAAAAAGAGTGTACGGACAGGTGTCCATGGCCAGTCGTGGCGCAAACGTGGCCCTGAGACCGTGCTTTCTGGCAACGTTGTAAATGGTCTCGCGCGTGTGCACGAGCGCGTCGGCAGCTTCCAGAGGCAACAAGGGACCCGTGACAACCTCGTACTAACGCACGACAGCCTGAGTGAGCACGCAGACATGTGAGGACGAACACGAATCACCTGTCCCGGCGCCGCTTCGACATGGTACATCTGCAGTTCAATGCCGTCCGCTTGGAGCGCATCCGCAATCTCCTCCATTACAACTGCTTCGGTCGTGCCCGTGGTCAACCCGAGGGCGGTGGACCAATGACTCTCGTTCACGGCTACGATCGGATCGGTCGACTTGAGGAGTACAAACTCGCTCTCGAACCCGATCAAAAAGTGGACGCCCAGCTCCTCGGCGGTATACCTGACGCCATTGGATTGAACAATGCCACCTCAGCGATCATGGCAAACCACTCACTTGACGAGGCGCGCCAACACACCGCGCGTACACAGCGGCACGTCGAGCGTCAACCCGCTCGGCCGCATCACGGGCGTCTTCTCCTGGAAGAACCCATGCAAGACAGCATGTCGAGGCGCATAATGGCACGTCCGAAACGATGTGAGGTCAAAAACGTAAATGTTCTCGCCCACGGAACTGAAACCAGGTGCGACCTGGAGAACGACCATGCCGAACGCGACCTTGACCATCGTCACCCCGGGTCGGGCAGAGGTGAGGAGCTTGCTGAAGTATGATGTCGAAAGGACCCGGCAGCGGACCTGGTTGAGGTGGTCGACCCATTGGATACGAACGTAGCTGATGTCGTGGGCCCGGATGAGGGATAGGACGTCCTGATGGGATTTGAACGGGGCGATGCTTTGGAGAGGTGGCTTGGTCGTCATCGCAGTGGATGCCATGTAGATGGTGGGGGAAGACAAAGGAACGGTCTAGGGGACGATAAGGCTTAAGTACCTGATTTGTAGTCGTCGAGAATTCGACGGTGGTTGGTACATAATAAGTAAGACACGTCGTTTTGAGGCACATTATGTACCAAACGGTGTTGCAGTAAAATGCTTCCGAAGTGTAATCAGACACATTTATGTAATTTCCGCTCGTTCCCTGGATTGGATCCGTACTTATAAGTCAGGATGGAGCTTAGCTCAGTAATCCACATGCTACACAGTGAAGTCTTGGCGGACCATCATTATCACGGTTGGCACATCATATAGACCGAACGTATCACACAGTTACAGGCGACTGTACTTGTATATTCCATGCATACATCAATACGACCTCCGGATAGTCCCACAGCCAAATGAACGGCAAAACACAACAACCCAGAAAAAAGATCGCGGGTATTACACGGAATTTTAGGTCTTCTCTACTACCGCCAGCACATGCATGATGCTATTCTACGCCATCTTCCCAAGAACCCTCGGTTGCGACAAGTCAGCCATGTTGATGAAAATATCATCAGCAGGGTGTCTGTACAACGGCGCACGCAGTCTCTTTTGGTCAAGGTGGTGCCCAATGAAACCAATCGAGCGGCCGAGCACGAACAAGCCATTCAATGTACCAATCTGTACATGCGTTAGCTCGAAAACATCACAACCTGAAAACAACCACAAACCTTGATATACTCGTCGGCCTCTTCGGGCGTGAAAGCACCAGAATCACGAAGGAGATCGACGAAGCAAACAGCAATGCAACCGTCGACGTTCAAGATCAACTATTGACGATCACGTTAGTTTTATCCATGTCAATGAGTCCAGGCGAGATGCTCACAGTGTCCTTTTTTGCCGTTGTCACCTTCTCTACGGCCAGTGCGTAGTCGAGCAGCGAGTGCGAAGGGAAATTCTTGCGAACATATTCCTTGACGAGCTCGACTCGGAGATCAGGGTTATTGACAGATTTAATTTTGTGGCCAATACCCGAAACTGATAAGATTATCAGTTATCATTATCTTGGTGACTAAGCAAATGACTCACTCAGTTTGTTTGCTTTCCTGCTCTCGTCGACAAACTCTCTTGGTGTCAGTCCTCTGTCCCTCGCGCCAGAGAACATCGTCGCTGCCTCATCAAGAGCTCCTCCAAACCGGCTACCGATCGTCAACAAACCGGATGCAAGACTGCTGATCAAATCTTTGCCAGCACGGGTCGCGACGATGGTGTTCATAGCACCGCTGACAGCAGGACCGTGGTCTGCGGTCAGCATCAAGACCATCTCGATGAATTTGGCAGCAAAAGGAGGTAAGCGACGCTTGAACCAGAGCAAAGCAACGACACCACCCAAGCCAATATCATCCTTGAACACATCGGAAATGCGCATGCCGGCGTACAGCAACTCTTGGCCGCGCTCGTCCGAGATGGTGGAGATAAATGCTGCAGGCTTTCGGATGAGACCGAGTTCTTGAGCCCATTTATAGTCCATTGGGATCACTGGTGGTTCGACTTCTTTCTGGGGAACGATGGCACCGTTACCCACAAGACTATCATATGTTTCCTTCAGAACCTCGGGAAGCTGCTCAAAGGTATCCGGGACGATGAATCCAGCAGCCCTCATTGCACGGTTCTTGGCCTCCGCAGTCTCGGAGTCGCTATTGGCCATAGAACCTGCGTGCCCGAATTGCACCTCGGTCGTGAACATCTTTGCGCAAGTGCCGATTGCCCAGGCGACGATGGGCTTCTTAATACGGCCAGACTTGACTGCTTCGATCACACGGTACTCTTCGACACCACCGACTTCACCAAGGAGAACGAGCATCTTGCATGCTGGGTCATCCTCGTAGCGTAAGAGGTGGTCAATGAACGTGGTACCAGGGTAGCGATCACCACCAATGGCAATACCCTCGTAGGTACCATTGGTCACGAGGGAGAGGATATTGTTCAGCTCGTTCGACATGCCTCCCGACTTGGAAACATAGCCAACGGAACCGGGACGATAGAGCTTGGAAGCGATGATGTTGTCCATCATACTATACCTATGTGAGCACATTTCGATCGGGTAACCAAGATGGTGGCTCACCCTCCAGAGTTACCAATTCTGAAGCAACCGGGTTTGATGCCACCGACGGTAGCGGGTCCGATTATCAAGACTCCTTTCTCCTGGGCCTTGACCAAAATTTCTCGTGCTTGTCGCTCTGGAACACCCTCGGCAATCAATGCGATCGCACGGATGGTATTGAATTCGAGACACTCGAGGGTGCTGTTGTACACACTACGAGAACTCGCAAAGTTGACAACGACATCGACGTCGGGGTGCTTCTTGACGGCCTCAGCAAGCGAGGTGTATACAGGCAAAAGCGTCTCCCTTGTGCCCCAGTAGAACTTCTGGATGTGGTGTCCACCAAAGGGGTATATCATCGCAGCCACGGAAGGACGAGTACGCTTGCATGAATAGTCGAAGTCAAGCATACCCTGGATAGCACGAGGCTGGAGACCATAGACAAAGCTGCGAGTCTCGGCATCAAATGGCCGATAAGCGGGCCTGGTGGCAGCATGTCCATCCCGAGTAGGAGCATTGTCGAAGCGCACGACGACATCATTTGGTTGGGTACGTTCACCAGAGGCATGAATAGTTCCAATCTCGGAAGGTGTGGGTGCAACAGTCTCGGATGAGGGTGTAGCAGGAACGACTTTTGGAGAGCCAGGGGCAGTAACAGGGACAGACACTGCAGCCTTGGCGGGCTTGATACCGAGAGCGAGGGGCACAACTTCAGTGATGTGTGTGTCAGGACCAAAGACACGGATAGGAACACCAAGAGATTCGCCTAGGAAAGCGATATAAACTTTGAGTAACCTAACGAAAGGAACATAACGCACCAAGCAATCTCATGGCCTTCAGACCCTCTTGCCAGTTAGGGCCGCCACGACGAACGTAGATCTTAACCTATAGAAAAATGCGTCAACATCGAGTAACAGTTACGAAGCCAAAACTAACCCCATGTGCGATCAAACCGGCTTTGGCGCCTTCGAGCGCCCTGATGATACCCTTGAATGTTGCGGCAACATTTGTGAAATTGGCGATACCGCCTCCGATGATGAGAATCTTGCCATCTGGACGGGGAGGTGGGCGAGTAATCAAGTCGACTGGATGTAGAGTGTGAGTACATTGCATGATGCATATTGACAACGAACTCACGAATTGTCTTCGCGTACTCGTATGTTTGACCCTCTGATGGTGCACCACTGTATTCACCATAATTGGCGAGTTCGTGAGCGAAACCAGCAGCTGCGATGGCATCCGCATATACGACTGAGGCTCCACCACCGGCAACCATGGTCCAAATACGAGCATTTGCGTTCAAGACCGTGAGTTTGAGAGAAGCACCAGTGGAAGCGTCCAATTTCTGAATGTATGCTATGGAAGACGGTCACAACATATCACTGGGCGGGCCAGAACCAATACTTGCCTTCCTCTTTTGTGAGATCTCGTCCGAAAGGAGCAGGCCAAACCATAGGTGGACCGCGATCTGCGCCAACCTTGCCACCTTTGGCTCCCGTGCCTTCATAAACGCTGAGATCTCTTGCGATAGCCCATTTGGGACCGCAGATGAACTCGGCAGTTTGATCGAGTTTTGCGGCCATGTCAAGATAATGGATGGAACCGTCCTCGAGGACAACCAAGGGGTTAATCTCGAGGTAGGCAAAGTGGAGATCTGCATACACGTTGTAGAGTCTCATGATAAAGTCTACTAGGGCATCTTTGCGTTTCCCAGAGAAGGACGGGCCAACGAGGCCCTCAACGTTTGTGCGGGTGGGGTAGTGTTTTGTATCGACGGGGATCTCTAGACGGGATGCATGTGCGTCGACATCGCCTACATCGACACCACCAGTGGGCGAGAAGAGAATAGTGTCGGTGATACGAGAAGAAGTGATGCAGATGTAGGCCTCTGCGGATTGGGAATGAGGCAAGAAGGGTTCTACGATGAAATTGTTGAGGGTTCCAGTGACGGATTCAACCTGATGGGGCGTGAATATGTGCAGAAGCATACGCAGTGACGCGCACCTTTTGCGGTTTTCCAGCTCTATCAACGATCCATTGCTTCGCGTCTCGCCAGTCCTTGTTGAGGGCGAGGAGTCCGGCCTTACCGCGACGCTTGATGAGCTGATCCGGCTTCGCGACGAGCTTGGTGGACTGGACCCACGCGGGGACGTGGTTGTCCGGTGTGATTGCGCCGGACTCGTGATCCCACTGGATCTGGGCGACCTTGGGGGAAGGAAAGGCGAGGGGGGAGTTGCTGGGGTGCGCAAAGTTTGGGTGCGCGGCGGGTGCACGCTCGAGCCAGTAAGCCAGCAGGAGCTTGGCGTCGTACTCGCGGATGGCTGTGGGCAGGGATGAGACGGGGACGGGGGAAGAGGGCAACGGACAGACCTTTGGAGGACATGGTGGAGAAAAACAAAGAGCGAGGAAACGCTGCTTGATGGGCTTATATCGACATGGCCGAAATAATATTTTTATAAATTCGAAATGGTATCAGACCTTGTACCCCCAATATTCCCACGCTCTGAAGATCACACAGCCACTGATCACACCACTTCCCGCCAAATGTCTGAATCCCGCTGGGTCGTTGGGGCTGTCGTCGAGTTCGGCTCTGTCGACGGTGAGCAGAGCACTGTGGCTGTGGCCTCCAACTCCGTCTTTCGCGACCGCCGCATCGCCCGCTTATTCGCGTCCTTGGTCCCGTGCCCACCTCGTTCCAGCCTCACACTTCGCTATCGGCTTCCATCTACATCGATATACTCCTGTGTCAACACGTTCCTTCCTTCCCGTGTTTTTGGCCGTTGCGTGTTGATCGCTATCTGCACTTGCTATTTTACCTCACCTTCTTTCTTACGTCATCTAACATTCTCTCCATGACGTAGACGGCCAACCGGCATGGCACGTTTGACAGCCTTCGTGTTGGTCGTACCACATATACCGCTTTTCTTTGGTCTCTCGCCCGTGGGCGCCGGCTGCAACCAGGAACATTGTTGCTGCATTGTCTCATGTCGCAAAAAAACACGAGATCGGAAATCAAACCACCCAAAGAAGGAAGTGGTGGTGAGCGCCCAGAACACAGGCCGCTATCTCTCCCCCGAAAGTTGGCGGGAGCATCATTGCCGCTGTCGGGCATTTCATAACGTTCAAGACACGTTGATCTCGTTCCACTTACCAGCATGGTCGCTGCGATAACCTTATTTGCCCTGGGCGTCCTGCTCTCTGGCACCGACCGCGGGAGCGGTCCGGCAACGCCACCATTGCGCATATACCGCCTGGACCCCTTTACCGCCCATTAGTAGGTAAAGCCTCCGCTTCGGCCTGGGGAAAGTTCAGCACGTATCGGGCCTATCAGCCTTCTGGGGATTCCTTCATCCCCAACCCCCAGACGCGGCGTCAAGGAGCATTCTCTCGTCCACGTTATCTAGCAATCCCCATCGTACCGAACGTAACGCATTCCTGAGACATACATATGGCGGTGGCACAAAAAAAGGGTGTGTGATTCCATATTTATACCAAGTTGGCAATCCAAATTTATAGTGCCAATCGGATGATGGCAAGATGCAAGATATGTTTGAAGCGTACCGGACACGACGACGACGAGGGCGTCGACGTGGGGCTGAGCGACACCCATTAGCATTCATCACAAACCAACGAACATGGCTAGCGTAAGCATGGACAGTGGTATTGGTTGGGGCAGCCTGGTGGACACGGGTGTTTCTCGGTCGGAATGGCTATTATGGTTACTTGCTCGTAACCGAGAATGGAGCCGTGTCGGCAGTCTCAAATGCCTTCGAAAGAAGCAGTTTCGGGTGTGGATAACGTTGGGTAATGACACGTAACTTTGGACGTGCACGCGCCGGTCCGCAAAACTCGAGCCACGGGCATGGAATGCGACACTGGTGAGTTCAATGATGGTCTGTATGCGTGAATGAATATCTCATATCTTTATCAGAAATACGTATATAGATATCTCGAACACGATGGCAGCGTTGATGGCCGTATTGTGCTGTCTTCTGACTCTAAGATCACGTTCTCAAGTGTATGTGCAAGACAAGGAGCCAAATTACGTCGATGGCTAACCGATAAGTATCCAGCCCCAAACGACAAACCGAAACACGCCTCGTACCAGCCTCGTTGAGGCAAGACACAAAGGCACGTCCCTAGATCTGGTCACGATCAAATCACGTCCCTTGCTCTCACGCATCCCTTACAAAGACCGCCGCAGCACCCATCCCGGTTCCAATGCACATCGACGTCACCAACACCTGCCCCCATCCATCAGCAACGTCCGCAGTACGTCATTTACTCGGGAAACATAACAAGACTCACCTTGCCCTGCCGTCTGTGTAGCTCGTGCAACCCCGTAGCGACCTGACGCGCGCCCGTACAGCGTAATCATTCGCATGCACTGATCTCAGTCACGGACGAACATGATGTAATCAAAACAATTACTCATCTAATGGGTGTCCGAACGCGATCGCGCCACCGTTGACGTTGACCTTTTCTGGATCGAGTCCGAGTTCTTGGATGCAATAAACGTATTGGGACGCGAACGCTTCGTTGATCTATGAAAGAAACACTCGTCAGTACGCGCCCTTGTTCATACAGATCACATTCGGCTCACCTCGAACAGGTCGACGTCCGCGGTCGTGATGCCAGTGTTCTTCAACACCGTCGGAATCGCGAATACAGGTCCGACACCCATCACCCTAGGAGGCACGCCTACGCACCAATCGCCGGCCATCAGAAAGTCTGATACACCACTGATGAAGACTCAACAGAGGCATCACGTACCTGCCACGACCGTACTCACGTGCTTCCCAAGAATAGGCAGCCCGAGTGCTTCAGCTTTGCGCCGCGTCATCATCAACACCGCCGCTGCACCGTCCGTGACTTGGCTCGCGTTTCCACCCGTGGTTTTCCCTTGACCCCATTGCGGGAACGCCGAGCGGATCTTGAGCAGGTTCTCCTTGGTCGTTCCGTACCGGATCCCGTCATCCTTGGTCAACGTGACACGCCGTGAAGACGTGGCACCCGTCTCCGGGTCCTTTTCGTTGACCGACACGGTAAAGGGGACGATCTCCTTGTCAAAGAGGCCAGCTTTCTGGGCACGTTCGGCACGTTGGAAGGATTGGGCTGCGTAGGCGTCCATGACGTCACGCGAGATGTTGTAATCTTCTGCCACGTTCTCGCTCGTCCAGCCCATGGGGAATAGACAGTCCTTGGCGGCTGCGTTGGCGTTGACCCTTTCTGACTGGGGTGGTGCACCCTTGTCGGGGCTATCACGCAGTGATCATGAATGAGGAGGGAGAGACAAAGGTGCCGACATACTTTTGACTCATAGATTCGATGCCGAGGGCGAGTCCTACCTCGATCTGACCTGACCTGATCTGGTTCGCGACGATGGTCACTGCCATGAGTCCGCTGGAACAAAAGCGGTTGACTGCCTGGATGGGAACACTCTCTGGGATTCCGGCGGCAAGGGCGGCACTTCGGGCGTGGTAGACAGGGTCGGGAGTCAACGTGGTGCCGACGCAAATGTCGCCGATGCTGCCCGGGTCGACGTGGGAATGTGCTATGGCTTGCTATATGATCCGGAGCATGGGTGAGCCCGTTGAACAGTGTGCATAGAGTGCGTACCCTGAACATTTCAAGCATGAGCTCGTCGGTGCTGTGTGTGGTGGGTGAGCGCGACGTGGCAGCATGAGCATGGAAGGTACTTGCGGCGTGTCTTTGAGTGCGCCCTTTTTCGCCTTGGTCAACGGGGAACGGATGGCCATGGTGACGACGACATCGTCGGGGCGCTTCTTTTGGAGCGCGGCAACGCCGGAGGGGGCGTAAAGGTGCGCTGAGATTTGTGCGAGTCGTTGCATGGTCGTAGTCGTCGATGATGAACCGGGTCGGAACCAAAAGTTAGGCGGTATGCGCCGGACTCACACATGCCCATTTGGGTGTAGTGCTTATCTCTGACGTCATCACTCTATGTGTTCTCGCCATCTCTTCACAGACAAATCCACTTATACGTTGCAGATGCAGTGACGATGGCGTTTGCGAACCAATGCGACCCATTCTTGTGCTCGTTTTGCTCCAGGTCGGCCTATCCGTCCAACGTCAGTTTTCTGCTGCATCGTTTCCAGACGTCGACGCCGACGCATACCACTTTGATTGGCCCATTCACAAAGTCGCCGTCATCGGCGCCGGTCCAAGGTATCTGCCTCTCACCGAAGTCAACCTGCTAATGCAAATCCATCTATCAGCGGCCTTATCACATACCGGGAACTGACCGAAGTTGGCCTCAAGGTGCGCCTGTTCGAGCGCGACAGCGTCCCAGGTGGCAACTGGCACTATACGGACGAGACCTCCCCAGACGCGCCCGTTCCAAACGCACCAACTGCAATCAGCGACTTCGTCCCATCGATTCCGCCTGCACACGTCGACCTTCCATATACGGAGGAATTCGAGGACGAAAGCGGTAATATCTGGAGGGACCATCGGGGCCCGACGCCGGTGTGGGAATCCTTGACATCCAACGGGGCTTCGGTACGTCGAGCTGCTCTTGTGTGCATATTGTCCGTCACATTTCGCTGTGGGTAGCCCGTGCAACAGGTGGGCAGATCCTTTTATCTCCCTCGCGGCTCCGCGAAAAGTTGACCACTGAAGCATCCAGTTTCCCCAATGGCCGTGGCCCGCGGGTACGCCGTGGGGTTCGTCTTCCCCTCGTTTGAAATGTTTAGTCGCTCATGCCCACTGGCAGAAATCTCGCATTATCACCTGCGCAACTATGTGCGCTCGTATGCGTCCTATCTCCACGTCAATAGCAACGACGATAACCCAGCGGCTGCGTACAACACCCGCGTCGAGCGCGTCGAGAAGCGCGTCAATGAGGCTGGGCAAGAGCGAGGTTGGAGACTCTGGCTCAGGTCCGTTCAGCCGTTGGGGCGGAACAGGTATCGAGCGACTTGGTGGACCGAAGTACGTTTCTGGTCGCCCTTTTTCTCTATCATCGTCTTTCGATGCATGTCACTAGGACTTCGACGCTATTGCTGTGACCATAGGTAAATACAATGCTCCGTCAATGCCATCCATTCCTGGCCTAGAGGAATGGGTACGAATGTTTTCCGGTCTTATACGCCACTCGAGGCAGTATCGACGACCCGAAGCATACACAAACCAGACCGTGCTGATGGTGGGGGTATCAGTAGGTCTTCTTCTTGAACTATCTTCATGTCTCGCTGACGAGTAATCCAGGTCAGTGGATCAGAGATATCTAGGGACTTGAATCGTCATGTCAGAGAGCTTTATCAATCCTTCCGGGTACGGCGTTCTATGTTGTCGATTTGCCTCAACCTAACACTTGGCTGATACTCCAGCCTGATACTGGTATGTGCTGGGGGGGAAAGCTTAACTGTGATGACATTTGACGCCGTCCCAGATCCAAGAGTACACTATCGACTGGAAGGCTACATGCGCCGGATACCGAAAAATACAACCCTCGTCGGGGAAATCAATCGGTTCTTGCCCATACCCGAAGGATCACCCATTCAATCTGGCCTCGTCGAACTCAAGAACGGCACCGTATGTTTCGCTTTCCCTGTGAAAGCTTTCACTCAATGAAAACCCGTCTCAGATCCTCTCGGGAATCGATAGCGTAATACTCGCCACCGGCTTCCGGTACTCGTTCCCGTTCCTACCACAATACTATGACGACGCAACGTACGTCCCCCATAATGGGTCCGCTAAGACAACGTCGCCCTTCCTCCCCCTGGACGGCTCCCACGTCCGCGACCTCTACTTGGACCTATTTTACATCCCAGATCCGACCCTAGGTTTTATCGGAAGTCCGTATTCACTCTTTTGCACGTGTGGGCGTGTCTCATTTCAGTCAAAAAAAGTGACGCTGGGCACCCAGTCGTTTTCGTTTTCAGAATACTCGACGCTCGCCCTGGCCAAGGTCTGGTCGGGAACGGCCAAGCTGCCGAGTCAACGCGCGATGTGGGCGTCGTATGACGAGATGGTGGAAGAACGGGGAGGGTACGGAAAGCACCTCATGTTCTTGGGCCCGGAACGGGTTTCCGGTTCGTTCACACTCGTCTCGCCTGGATCTAGACTCATGTACGATAGCCATCATGAGGTACTTGATGGGTTGGCTGAACGCGTCTGCGGTTAAATATGGCGGCAGACAGGTTCGTTGTGTGTGTCTCGTCCGGGACTGGAGCTGATGTAGTAACCCAGGTGGATGGATTACCGAAATAGTAGGTCGCTCATTCGGTCGAGTGGACGCGAGTCGATTCATGTGTATTTTTGTAGCAACTCGGAGGTTGGTCTGCGTTGGCAGATCGCCCATTACAAAGGGAAACTCAGGACGACGCTCGAGGAAGACGAGGCACCTCTTAGGATCGTGCCGATGAGCGGCGAGTATGAGTACAACCGGCTGGTCTACGACGATGACTGGTGAAGAGGCGAGAACGAAAGGGTATCTAGTAATCCTTGTAATCATTTTTCGATCTCGAGTTATGTCGCTTGATTTCATGGGAATTGCGATTGACCGCGGCGCGTCATGCTGCACTGCACAGGTGGCTGTGTAACTTCATCTTGTTCGGTACCAAGCCTCGACGCTGAACGTTGAAGTTTTCACTCCCTTCATTCCCTGGTACAGATATGTCAACATTTGAATTCAGCTCGGAATCACTGCGTTATGCTGTTGACCATGTTTTTCTTCCCGTCGAACTCTCCCCTTCCGAAGACATTATACCCTAGAAAACGATCTGTCACTAGCACATGCAGTTTGCGCTGCCGCCCTGGCAAGCCTACAGCGCACACTTTGATACTGACAGCGCATTACAAAGATGTTGGACGACCTGCAAGCGTCTGTTCACTCTGAGCGACTGGTCGAAGACTATGTACTCCCAGTTGCGCGGGATGCATACAGGAGGTACGTTCTCAGATCTTCTATGAGCCCGTGCTGACGACCTATAGATGTTCTCACGTATCTCAGAATTCATGCGTTATCCTTACGAGGCGAGAGGACAGTGTGTTGTTCGAGTTGTTCCAGGTTTCCCCGTGTTTTTATAGTGTGGAGGAAACGGAGAGGCCCATCAAACGTTCATATCCCGAGTTCGCTGTCGAAGCACCAAATGCGACGTTTGATGATGGTGACGTTCAAGCCAAACTCGCCAAACGTTTATCCACTTGCGGGGCTGTAGACCCGGACCATCCCACCCCTCCTACCCTTGCGCAATATATCATATCGCTACTTTCGGTCTTGCAAGATGCTCGTTACACCGCTGTCCTTCCTGTCGTCAAACGTGTTCGTGATGGCGTATACCAAGTGAACATCAGAGTTTTCAATGTATTCGTTGGAGGAGCCCCAGAAGTGCTGACGACGCTCCTTGGCTTCGATCATCTCTTTGGCTTCTTATCAAGATCGCCACCCAGATGTCTCTTGATTGCTCTCCCTTGGGACGTTCGTCCTACAAAACTTTCCTGCTATTCTTTATATGCACCATTGCAAGTAATGCAAGCATCGCCACGTTTCCCACAGATCTACTTCATCTCATGGCGTGTAAGATACTGCGACGCTTGAGCAAGCTTGGCTCGTCAGCCCCAAACTGGCTCTCTCAGGCGGCACTAAAAACATGTGCTAATCTTCGAGAGATCCTCGACGCCAGATGGTTGCAGGCCGGCTCTCGCCCATCTTCGTTTCGGAACACCTCCCCAGAGCTCGCTGGAGCACAGCCGAGAATACATTTGCGACACTCTTGCAAATCATAATCGTGAACCCGTCGGCACATCCTTCCATCCTGATCATCGCCCCCGCGGACCTTTTTCAGAGAACCGTATCACGCTGATCCCGACGTGGCGCTCTATGACGTCGAGAGAGCGGTCGAGAAAGGAACTGATGACTGGATCTCCCATGTTGCGGATGTGGACAATGCATCCATACAGCTCGAGACCTTGATGGATGAGTGTATGACGAAAGCTTGTCGTATTGATGAAAAAGGCAAGCTCATCGAGCTGTTGACCGGGATCGAGATTTTCGTCGCAATCGATAAACTAGTTGTGAAGAAGATTCCAATACTTGCCGACCACTCTCACAAAGTTTCCATTGTCTCCCTGGAAAGCCGAGTCTGCTTCTGTGCGAAAACTAGCCTTCAGCGACTTTCTTGTACATGCCAGTATCTATCTGCACGACAGTCACAATCACGTCTAGGATGGTCAGCGCTCTCGGATGAATTTATCGAAGGTAGTCTTCCTATCCATTACTATGACCAATCTCTGGATCATCAGCAGCTCAAGGCTCGCATCGAGATGGATGTAGATTCCAAATTATCATTGTTCACCTCGCCACCGCAGGCCAAAGTCATCATCTTCGAGCTGCAATGCCCCACGTGCATTCATGTGTGGCGATCGGTAGCCGTTCGACTACTTGATTATCTCGAAGATAGCTCTAACTTGAAGATTCTCAGGGAAGAGGAAGCGAATCTACTTTCACGCATGCATAAATTCCAGCAGTACTTTGTGAACCGATCTATGTCTTCCATTGGTGTCCAGTTTACCTGTTTTAACGCAGAAACTTGGCATCAAAGCATGGCTTTTCGCTATGCGATTCGATGCTTTGGACAACATTTCTTTTCTAGTGTGGAAGGGAAATTACGATCATGCTGAAATCAAGACGCGACACTTGGACGCGTTTCTGCAATAATACCTTTATGTCAGAGCAGCTCTCCGATGCATGGCTCCAGAAAGCATGCAAATCACTGGAAGAAATGTACGCACCTAGCGAAAATAAGCATACTTCAGGTACTCTGTGGGCGCTAGGCCCAGAAATTCAGCAACGTTGCAAAAAAGGGAGGTAGAGCTACCTCCAAGTGCAGAACTTGCGGATCACTTCCTTCACCCGGACGTCGTAGCCTTCGTAAAGACTGGTGTTATTCCTTTGTCACATTCGAGAGTGCCTTTCGTCCTGTCTTCATGACACTCAACAAGAGCAGCGCGGATCTTCCCGAAGCAGATGTCTGGAGTGCACCCATCTTGGCGACGACGGACCTTTGCAATACAACCAAACCCGAGTCTAGGAAAGGGACCATAGATCAGTATCTCCGCCCTGTGCAGTGGATTCTTTCTCGTACGACAAAGGACCGTGACCCACTACTCGTTCTGCCGAGTCCGTTTAAAGTCGTTCGTTTATTGCCAGACATCCGGGAAAGCGAACATGTATACCTTCATCTGTACGCACCACGCACTTCGCAGTGCATTAAATCTTGCGACGATCTCAAACTGTATTCTATCCCTCCCCTTCCATCGGACTGGACTTGATTTCTCTCGCTATACTTCAAGTTCATGTTGAACTTTGTTGATTTAGACCTACTCATCTTTATGGGCTCACGACAAGGTCACTTCGCCGACGCTTGAATCAATAGCGAATAATTTAGCGTGCCTTTGGGCAGCTGAGGTCTTTCGTAGACCGCACCTGCCACATCGGCTGAATTGCCTCCGAGCGTGTAACGTGAATGCTGACGCTGTGATGACATTTAAGAATTTCCTAAACAGTTGTCACGTACGACCACGAGGTTCGTTTTGGCGGCGATGCAATGGACCCCTCGATACTTGACAGGTCCCTTTTTTTTACAGACTGCAAGCGTTCTGGGGTGCTAGTCTCGGATGCACCCCGGATCGTGCACCACTCAGACTACGGCATGCGCAGCGATTTGCTTTCCTCGGATAATTTTTTGTCGCTGTTCTGGTCTCCGGGTCTAGCCATTTCGCTCCTTCTTTCCTTTGCTGTCGAGTCTTGCAACCCGACTATGTAAAACTGACACGGTAGACGCTACTTATTTTCATCTCGGAGTGCAGTGGTGTCTAGATAAATTTTGTGTCTTTCAGCTCGAAATATGCCGCCGTTCCGCGGGAAACGATGCGATCCCCTGATATATATTAACTGACGTCGGATCCAGATCGAGTAACGAGATTCTCAAAATTACCTGAACCTGGGGAGGATTACAAAGTGGCGTCAACTGCAACGTTGAGTCAGGTGCAGTTTTGCCAGCACGTGTTTTTTAACCTTTCAATAGATTCATCCGCAGTATTATGTAAATACTAGTACTGCTGGCACGGCGTATCTATGTACCCAACCAGCAAGTATACGCGGCTGTCATGACTTGTAATTCCCAGAGGGGGAGACTGACATCGTTGAATTCGAACCTTGGGATCCGACTGGGACTCGGGAACCACAAGGTCCACATTGCAAATGTACGCCGCCCATGATGTACTTATCAAAGTTCACCCACTGACAGGACCGCCGAGTCCGATTCGTCGGCCCAGTACTTTAATTGGCATAGGCATTACGTCTGTACGTACAGACTGTGATGCTGCCTGAATCCTGAGGCCGAATGAGGCTTTGATTGGTCGTTGTCATCCTTAGTGACCACTCTAAACGGAGGACCAATTAAAACTCTATTCCCTTTTTATTGATAATCGATAGCGAACCGCGCGGAAGTCGAGATCTCGGTTAGCTCAGTGTCAACCGAAATCGCACGCTGTTCCAGCCGATATACTTGTTCAAGCAAGCCTGCAGGAAGACACAGCGCCTCCCAATAGTGGCCACTTGGACATCAAACTGTCAAACAGGGTCAGTGCGGTTAACTTTTTTTCACGCCAGGAATCAGAACGATATTTTCACCATCATATACAGTTTTCTTTGCCAGGGCGGCGGGGGCTGAAACGCCTGAGCGAACATCGGAACGGATAGCGTAACCGTCCCCCGGACTGCTCTGCGGTCTCAATTGCTCGACGCGTAGACCTGCTTTGGTGGGCCTGGAATCGATATAACTGTACGAGCCAGTTGAAACCCAACCATCCTGCCATGTCCTTGACCGCCAGCCTTTTGTTGGAGGTGAGGGCGACACTCGGGCCGATGCTCGTCGGTACGATGTTAGGTTCTGTGTAAGTCTTTGTTTCTTTGCCTCACTGGCTTGGCCCGCCACAGTGCTGACGCTAACTTTCGCGGTCAGGTTCCTCGGGATCACGTTTTTACAAACTATCATCTACGTGCGTGCGATGATGCGTATGCGTTACGGTTCGCGCTGATTGGCCATGCATAGTTCAAAACGTACCGCACAGACACTCGGTTTCTGAAATCGTTGGTGAGTCACGTTCTCTGTAATTGGCGTGTCGTCGTTGCTGACCCGTCATCCGAATCACTCTAGGTCGGTTCCCTATGGCAAGTCCCGTTTCGCGAATGTTGGAGGGGTTCGTCATTCATCGTTTTTATCACGATAGCCTACTGGATACGTGCTCTCTCGTGATGTGGATGCACGCGACCTACTGGTTTCTCGTCCCTCATTTTGGCGACTATGAAGCTGCGGCTACCGTCATATGGTAGGCATTCCGTTATCTTTACCGGCGAAATGATCATGAGTTGCTCCCAGGAGTGAAGCGGTAGGGGCATTCCCATTAATCGCAATCGATCACTCACTTGTTGATAGGTCGAGCCGAGCATTACCGGCATCATCGCTTTCATCGTTCATTTGTGAGTATGAATCTGTTCCCCGTCTTAAACCACGTTTCGTTGACTACCTGTTCAAGGTTTCTAATCTGGCGTATTCAAATATGTGAGTTCGGATGTGTGGCGGAACGCGAGGTTTGTGCTAATATATGCAGTGAACCGGAAATGGAGATGGTTTTGCATCGTCCTCGTAAGCAATCGTCATTTATGTTTATGCCTTCTGGATTTTCACTGACATTGTCCAGCTCGTTGCATCATTTATTACACTTTGTAAGCGACATGTACGATATCGTTTCGTGGTCCTGATCTTGTCCGATCGTGCATGTTAGCTGCTTCTGTTTGTGAGTGCGAAGAAGCATGTTTACTCTTGCAAGTAATGATTTGACTTCCCTTTTTAGCTGCGAGCGTGATCATGTACGGTTCGAATATTTGTATGCACGTAGGTGGACTCACGAATCGCCGGACAGAACCGTAGGTATTGTGAAGGATGAAAGTGTCGGTATTGTGAATTCAATGCTTCAGGTTGGTTTTTAGTTTATATGCGCCTCCGTTGGGTTGCTAATCGATGCAATATTTGCTGATGCACACAGTGGTGCGGTGTCGTTGGCGACAGTTTTGCAGTTCTAGTAGACCTCGGTATTGCGGCTTCCATAACTCATCTACTCCACCGTAGCCGTGGATTAGACAGGTATGTTGTACCGTCGTTCACACTCAGAAACCATAACCGACTTCGTGGCCCTGCAAGGACCAATCACCTCGTCAATGCAGTGACGATGTATATCGTGAGTAATGGTGCGATTACGACGTAAGCGTTCGGAGTAATGAAAACATGGAATCCAAGCTGACAGCTGTCTATTTTCAGCGTTTTTCGCCTGGTGGAGTTGGCGTTGGTGCGTATTTCTTCAAAGGACGAACGACGACATGTATATATCAATGACTCTTTCTTCTCCCGTTCTTAGGCAGTCAAGTACCCAAACTATCTTTACGTGCTCGTCCCGTACATTCCTACGTCCAAGGGTGCGTGTGCAGGTGTTGTTATTATCCTTCAACGGATCCTGATTCCCGGATGGTGTAGCATATACAAATGCATTGTTGGCCACGTAAGTTGCCTCTCCTTTTCCCTGTTCGCTGGGACGATGCTAGATTGGTGGCAGGCGCTGACCCTCATGCGTAACACAGGCTTAACTCGCGCGCAGACCGGCGCCCCCAATTCTCGAGCCGTTCGGCGACAGCAGATATGGAATGGCGTTACGGCACGACTGAGCACTCGTCGGAATGTATTAACATGTCTGGTCGTGGACAGACTTCCTTAGACTGCATCGCCGGGGATCCGCCCAAGGTGGGCCTGGCCAGTGTAAACGGGACCGCATTAGATGCCAAGGTGGATGAGTTCAAGATGGATACCAAGTCAAACTTGACGAACGTAGACACTACTTCGTGATTCGTGTTAAGTATTGCTTTCTCATTCATTATTCCAGTCGTGCGCTCTTTGCTTTCGGTCGTTGTACGTATAAAAATATCATTATTGCCACGCTATCGATGCTTTCCAGTAAAAAAACAATACGAACTTTCATTATTCAAAAATATTCAGGCGGCCGCCTGTGTGGTCGCGAAAGAGTGTCATCGTTCCAGTTCCTTAAGATGCTCTATACCGCAAGCGCCCATCGACCAATCCGCGACCAGCCGATACTTTCGTGCCTGCTTGCATCCTTTAACGTTGCACTTCGGTTTCTCGGTCGGCAGTAGCTTCGGTTCTGGGGGTAGTACGGCACCATTCGAAAGAACTGACACGGGCACCGAGAGTGTCAGCCTCATTTCGCTGATCGAATCGTCTCGAGAAGCTCGCTCGGCGGTCGATACCCAGCGGAACATTGTAGGAATGATCTCGACGAGTTCAGGGACATCGCCCTCCGGGACCTCTGAGCCGTCCCGAGTGGACTGCACAATAGCAGGTGTTGCAGAGATCGGGGTACGATCGTCTGCAGTAGACAGCGCGTTGCGCTTGTTTTTCGGCTTGGATTGTTTTTTCAGCAACCGGTTGATCGTCTCTGCCTGTCCGACGATATGACATGCGCGTCAGCTACGCCCGAGATCCTGCAAGTAGTTTGAACGTGCCTTTTCGTCCTCGAGTTTCTTTTCCGTCAAGTTCCTTCGCTTGCGGGCAGTTTCTTCGCGTCGCAGTGCGATCTCAGACTCGGTGAGTTGCTTTTTCTTGCGGGTCGACTCTGCTATCGTATATGTGAACGTGGGCACGTAGACAAACGAGAGTACAGACCCAGTGAAACGTGAGATGAATCGACGACGCTCGCGAGCACAGCTTGACGCGAAGTCATGGGGCGGGTAGAGCCCACGACTTCGTCCTCGTCGTCCTCGTCCTCTGATTCAATGTCCATGTCTGCCAGACGCTATAAGTGATCGTAAAATTGCGCAAGACGCGTTACAGCGCACCTCTGGATATGCCGCGACGCGACGGTGGCTGGCTCGGTTCGCCGCTGGGCGTAGACGCCGCTCTGCTCGAAGACTCGTTTGGGCTGAGGATCTGGGGCAACTTGAGCTTGATCTTGAGACGGGGTTTGTGGGGCGACGGTGGGGGCGACAGTTCGTCTGATTCGACGTCCTGCGAATCGTCAGCGGCGTGAATGGGGCCAGCGAGGATATTGTTGGCCGACCTCCTCAGGTTCGGGCTCGTCTTCCTCGTCTTCTTCCTCGATGCCGACGTCCTCGTCCTCGTCGAGCTTAGCGTTGTCGTCGTGGATCATGTCCACGTCAGAGCCCTCAGCGGAGAGCTCCATGTCTGTTCGCTGATAACGTTCCTGCCAGAAGACATTTTCAAACCGCGACTGCGATGTCCTCTACCAAGGCCGGCCAACGCGTCCAACGTTCACAAACACAAACGTCCCTTTGGAAACGCGCCGCGCTCGTTGCAGCGCTCGCAATCTTCTGCTGGCTCGCGTTTTATCTCAGACCGAGACCTCAGCCCAAAATCGTTCATGCTTCGCGGTTCGTCACCCCTTCAATGGTACTATGTTCATATGCTCAGTTATGTCCAACAGGTACTCCAAAGAGTTCAAGTATCGCCCCGCTGCGAGCCCCGTGATCACGGAGCGACTCAAGGATGGGCGGGTCCGACTGCGAGGGGCACTTCCGACGTAGTGCAACGCTGGAAGTCTGTGGACCACAGAGCAGACCAATTTCATGCGTTGATTGTGACGATGGCATTCGTGCTCCCACCGTTTGGTTTAATTTCTCTAGCGTTGTATTTTATACTACCCCAAAGTTATCAAACTTCAAACACTCCAGGGCAGGTGACCCATCACCACGACTCAATTCATATTGTGCGTTGTCGCATGGACCTCGTTGAAGTATCTCTTCCTTGGTCTCTCTAATAAACATACTCTATTGGACCTTGCGAGCCCAACCCTAAAACGATGCACGTGGAACCGCCGCGCCTTACTACCAGCTGACACCAACAGTATTCAGGCATGGAAACATATGCCTCTGGATAAGCATGAGAACCCCGTGGAGTCTGGTTGATCAAATCATGTCCGCGGGCGACAGCGGTGCTGGTTCTGACAAGTGCAAACTCGTTTGACAAGTAATTCTTGACGTCTGGTATCTAAACTCACCAAATACATATTGTTCCTCAAAAGTCTTTCTCGGTCAGGATTTGCTCATGAAGAATTTTGCCCATGTGCGTGTGTCCGAATGGCCTCCCTCTGTTTCGGATTGAAAGTAACGCCATCACCGCAGGTAGGGGTGAGCCCAAGAATGCATTTTCATTCTCTTTGAAACTGCCAAGGATGGTGAACACATTCCAACGGATTGGGGTGTCGCTTGGTAGTTTTTCGGTGGGTACCCCAAGGAAATGGCAAAGTCGGAGATATGACTGATAGTCTCTGAGATATAGTTGCCCAGCGAATACGTTTAGCTTGTCGATCAGATTCCAAGGCGGAGTCCAACCTGATGGGAGGGGAGGAACAGAATACAATTTCAGGTCGTCGCATGGTTTCATGCGCTTCGATGTGCGAGGTGCGTAAAGATGTATGTGCACATGTTCGCTTTCCCTGATATCCGGGAGAAGCTGGCTTGCTTCGAATGGACTCAGCAAAACAAGTAACGGGTCCGGGTCCTTCGTAGCACGAGAGAGAATCCACTGGACGGGTCGGAGATACTGATCTATAGTACCTTTGGTGAACTCGGGTTTGATTGTTTTACAAAAGTCGGTCGTCGCTAAGATTGATGAACTCCAGACATCCGCTTCACCAGGAGCTGCCGTACTCCTTTCCAGCGTCGTAAAGACGGGATGAAAGGCGCCACTAGAGTGCAAAGGTGGAATAACCCCTGTTTTGACGAAAGCCACGACGTCTGGAGAAAGGACATGTCTCGCCGGCTGCACCTTGAGAGGTAGCGAGTCCATCTCTCGCTCGCGTTCACGCTCTCGGTTGACTTCCCGTTCTTGCTCCTCTTCCATTTGTGCAGCGGGAAGCGACAGAATCCCAAAATAGTTGCAACGTTGCTGGATTCCTAAGTCCAGCCCTGGGATGTTGGTGTGAGAATGTGTAGTTTCGCAGGGTGCATATAACTCTTCCAGTGATTTGCATGCTGGCTGGAGCCATACGTCTGACAGTTTCTCTGGTGCCAAGTTATTGTTACAGAAACGAGTCCAAGCGTCGTGTCTTGATTTATGATCCATGCCTTGCTTTGCCCAATAGGGAACATGTTGCTCGATGTCAACCCAGGTTTCATAAACCGTCCAGCATAAGATCTCAGATGTAGTAACTTTGGCGTTCCGATCCTTTTTGCCGTTCAGCGTACGGATGCTTAGGTCAACCTCAGGAGGCGCAAAGAACATGACTGAATGGCCACGACCGAGTTTTCGCATCCGCATACAACCTAATGACTGCCGTTGGCGTTTAAGATACTCATAATGCGAAAACAAACCTTGTACGAGACGATCTTTCGTAAGCTTCGGGCCCAGCGTGACAGCTGCTCGTGAACCATGGGGTAGTTTGATGTCGATTCCCCTCGTGTGTTCATGATCCAGGTAGACAACGCAACGGTCCAAATTTTGGGAAAATGATGACGATGACAGTGGAACGGAGATCCCGTTTCGCACAAGCACCCTCAGTTGATCAGTTTCATCAACATAAACAGCACCGGCAACGTCGCGAGCAATACTGAGCCATGCTTCGGCAACCTGGAAATTAGATAAATCAAGAATCTGTGCGCCGACGTCCAACAAAACACGGATTTCGGGCTTCTGCGCGGCCGTGGTTCTGAGAAATTCGTGTGTGGTGTCTCTTTTGCCGTTCTGGTGGATTACCAAGTAGAATTCGTTTTCGGGACAGAGGAGGTGAGCGAGGACTCTGGCATTGGTTCCTTGCTCATGGTCGAGGTCGCGCTGGGCAATAGACATCGGCAACAACCATCGACTGTCATTTGTGCCCGAAAACCCTGTCTCTTGGTTCAGTCACCATATGGGAAAACAAAAGAATTACGCACCAGTTATGAGTTTCTCTCTTTTCTCCGCTAGGTCCCAGCTAGACGCGGACAATTTCCAAGGAAACTCTTTCGCTTCCTTCGAAAACACCACTCGTGAAAGGTAAAAAATTATCGTCGCTTGATTCCGGTAGAAAAGTGGGAATATGATATTGTCCCACTGTTCCGAGGACCTTACATTGATCTCCCCGAGTGTCCGCATGTAACCCGACTGTGATTTGCTGTCGTAGTCTTTGACCCAAAGCGCATACTCTGCGAATGGGTCATCTTCGTCCAGGAGAATTTCAAAAGATCTCCTCAGCTGTTCCTCGGTAAGGCCAGAATAGTAATACGAAAGGCAAGTGAGAATTATGGTGATATCTGGGTGTCCGAACTGTGTCTTGGGTGCTGGCATGTCTTTGGCCCGATACGGGACTGCAAGCATTGTCGTCGCGGGGGTTCGAGAACCGCGGGACCCTTCTTGCACATCGGAGACGAGACCATAGTCAACACGCCACCTTCGCTCCGTAAGCGCGAAGAAGAGCATATTGGAAGCCAGAAGACCACGAAGAAGAAGCAGTCCACTCCATGTATAACTCTGTCCAGAATGCTTTGCGTACTCTTCTACTCTCTTGACGGTAATTGGGAGGACGTTCTCGTGGGATATGAAGATACGAATCGCATCTTGTAATTCTTGCGAGACGTCTCGGAAGTGGAAATTGAGGATTCTTCCGGCCATCACGTGCTCGAGAACCAATGGTGTTAGCCGTCGACCGATGTCCGAACCTTGTGCGATGCCAAGATATGGGAAAGATCCAGGTGGCCCACATTCAATCTCGGTAGAGTTTGAATAACTTCTCGCGAGAGTACGAACACAGTCGTTTAGAATCTGAAGAACCTGCTGCGTAATTGTCCATCGGCCAGGATACCCATCCAAGTATTGCTCAGTACCGATTGTGTAAACGAGTTGGAAACGGGGACGAAGGATGTCATCACTCTCGTCAAGGATATCCCGAACATGTGAATCCATCCATTTATGGAACTCCAGCCATTTGGAATCATGGCAGCGAGTGGAATTAGCTTTTCTGCTCATTGACTGACTTGGTAGTTGCAATACGTTATTTTGAACAAAGCTGTCCTTTGGCCGCTGATGCTATTCGTGATTAGCTGGATCAACAATTATTGACACCTAGATATCGTCCTTACCGACTTGGGCAACAAAAATGCCCCAGGACGTTCGTGAAGTGATTTTAACCAATGTTGTTGCCCTACGGACATCAGCTTGAGAGACGCGACGTGCTCAGGTTGTACAAGCAGAATTCCGTGCTCAGCCATGCATTGCTTAGTGAGCCTGTCCACATCATCGATCAGGCCAATCGCAACGCCCTCATTGCCGTATTCGGGGCAACGAGAAAAAGGGAGGTGGTAGACTGGCCTGTTGACGAGTCCGCCAAGACGAGAAACGAGCGTGTCAAACATCTGGAGGGTCAATGCTTTCGGAACAATCACCCGGACAAGCTGCTCGCCGTTAGCGAGAACAGCAGCAGCAATTGGGATGATCACAGATGATTTTCCTTCGCCCATGTTCACTTGCATTACCGTGTTCTGTCCTGACTTTGGAGATATCATTTCCATAGCTGCCTCAGCCTGAGCACGGCGAATCAGAAAGTTCCCTTGAATCTGACACGCAACAAAGTGACGTCATAATCTAAGACTATAATATACCAAACCGAAATGTACCTGGATTAACAGCCAATCCGGGTAGTCTTCAGGGCTCCACCCATCGCATACATCGTTCCCTAACTCGTTCGAGAATTCTTCTTCGAGACCATCCAGGGCAAGTCGTAGCAACCTTCGAGCACGTTGAACATCCAGTAAGAGCAGGCCGAACGATATCAAGTATTTCTTCCATCGTTTAGGTACAAAGGCCCGAGATCTGGATGCGAGACATCGCAGGAGAGAATCTCCCGTAACAGGCGGCCATTGACCAAATTGATACAGTGCCTGTTCACGTGGATCGTTCGAAGGGCCTAGCGTATGCTTGATGGTGGCGAGAGCATTCAAATATTTGGTTCTACACTGTAGATAGTGTTCTTTGAGCGTGTGAATGTGATCGTTTCCGCCGGGCATCAGGGTGAGAGTCACCCAACCTTCCTTGCGGACATAATGTGCACTGACACCGAGGCGAGCAACATACTCCTGCCGGAGCGAGGAATGCATTTTAGCACTGGCATCCATTTCAAGAGATGTGAATAATTGGTTCAGCTCCAGGAAATCGGACTCTGATGGGATCTCGTGATTGGTATTGCAACGCAAAGTGCTCCGCGGCGGTAGTTCCGAGGGGGCCGTTCGGCTGGAGAGGAGATCTGTGAGCGTGCCAGGATACAAGGATACCTGGTCGCTAGACATAGATGGAGGAATAGTTGATTCTGCGAAAAAAGCTGGACTGGTCCATGATGTAAATAGATGTGCAGCTCGTGAAGCTGCACGCAAGCTAAAGTTCCATGCATCGCCCCACAATTCTAAGATCGCACGCTCCTCGGTGATCCAGTAACTTCTAGATATCAATCTGTCTTGTATGCTCCGAAACGCGATGTTGATTTGAGGATATTTCGTCGAACCCAAATCATCAGTGATGTCAGAGATCCTTTGTTTCATAAATGACCCACACTCCGCTGCCTGTAAGAGACAAAGTGCTGCCTGAACACCCGTTTTCTCTGTGAGTGGATCCGGTCTGTGCCAACTAGCTGCTGCATGCATAGATGCAAGCTTGATCGTGCTTATCAAGCTGGCTTCCCCTCTCAAACAGCCGAGTTCAGAGTCAACATTGTATAGATAGAATGGTTTGGGGCTGCAAGGTGTGTGATGAACTTTTAGCCGGACATGATAAAGTATGGGTGATCATACTGTTTGGGGAATCCAGGATTCAACACAAGAACGCATCTGGGGATAAGCTCTTCTGGAAGGTGGACCTTTTGCCGAAGAACGAGGAAGCCATCTAAACCGAGAAAAGCCCCGACACATTGATTTTCGTCGTAAACCATGTCTTTAAAGTCACATGACTCGAGTTCACCCTGCTCGTTGACGAAAAAGGACAGTTGATGACAGGTTAAGAAAGCTGACAGTCGTAATACCGGCATGGATGGAACAAATTCAATGGGGCATATCGTGACTAGCAAGTTTTTCTTGACAAAGACTCTGAGGCATTTTAGTTGTGAGCCAGTGAAGGAGTAAGGACACTTGAAACACTGGGACATCATCGATCATGTTGGGCTTCGCATATCCACGAGGGTCTCGTTGCCTTTGTATACACGATATTTTCCTGGTCTGCAATCAATTTTCCAATTTTCTGCGGACTGATGCCAAGGCTGCTCAAGAGGTCGAATGTCAATGATTCCAGACGATAGATTCAACCAATGAATATGCTCATCCACAAGTGCGGTCGGAAGGTCCTCTTCCAGTATGTTCGGAGGAATCCACTCATAGGTTTCTTTGGAGTCACTACACTGTGTTCGAACTAGTAAATTATCGCCTCGAAATGAAAAGTACACCTGCAGATATTCGAACTTAAAATGATGCGATGAGTTTGTGCACATACCTTGTGTTTGGAAACCGTTGAAAAAGTTTCAGAACCTGTTTCTGAGATAATAAACAAGCCTTCCTATAAATGACATCATAAATAAGTAAGCCCTGGCACTGAGTGAGACAAGTCATTTACGCACATCAGCGAAGATTTGTTTACACTGCCAACTTTTTCTAACTGCACATCGCAATTTGCCTATAGGTTGTCCATCCACTCGAAGCTCTCCATTGATTAGGTTAAGATGTACCGTTTGTGGCAAACCTGCATCCATTGTCGCTGGTTTAGTTCGGCACATGAGCCAACGAGAATTTGGATATTCCAACTGTACCCATCTAGTTGCACCTGGCTTATGACTCGGAAAAAACTTGCAGATCGCAAGGTCAATGCTATAATCTGAAACATCTTCAAGAATAACATCGTTCAGAGTCCTTTCAAGAGCAACGGAAAGGCGATGGTCTTGCCGAGGACTCGTGCCTGAAACAATGACAAGTCAGTAGCGAACCAAGGGCATACGCCGTATTCACGTACGGTCTGAGCCAAATTCACATATAATGAGGGAAGACAAAAGAGCAGCACCGACATCATCTCGGGCAGACAGAAAGAGTTTACACAGATTGGCAGAGTCGACATCGAATGTGTTTCGACAGGCAACAGCCATTTCTAACAGGAGATCGCGGCGTTCCTCGTTCTTGGGTAGCTTTGCCAGGCTATATGATAGCTCCTGCATCCAGTCGAAAGTCTTTCTGCGTACATTCCGAAGAAGTGTGATGACTCGCTCCGAGACCTCTTTGCTGGGACTTGAAGCAAGTATTCGAGTAAGCAACAATGAAATAGCCATCATTGGCCAAGCATCTATCACCTGGGCCCTGACGTTCACGATCAACGCGAGCTCGCCTAAAAGGGCATTGCAAAAGGAGGATATTTCGAGTTCCTCATGCCAGGTCCATGTCCCTGTGTTTGAATCGAATGGTCCAACTTGAGAAATAGCACAAGCGACGAGAAGATTTACATCACGTCGACGAAGATTGAGCTTCCTACTTCGTAGCCCAAGCAAGATATTGAACCACTGAAGCGCCCCGCCGCTCCGGAGTTGTCTAAACGTCAGGAATTCATCAAGCGAAAGATCTCCCGGACAATCTGCTTGATCAGCCAAGACAGCGTTGGGAGTGTGAGATGTCTTCACCACATAATCAGGAGAGTAGCGCAGGATGGCAGGAGAATTCCACCAATCTCCCAAATATTCACTTGCCTCCCATACCCAGAGTTTATTGTCGTACTGGACTGCATAACGGAGCGTTGGCTTGTGTTGAAAACCTGCGGGATGGAAATATGCAAAATGGATTTGAAAGTGGGGCGAAACAGTGAAGTTGGCGAAGTAGCGTTGCAGAGGAAAGGCACGTGACAGTAAATTCTCCTCCTCCTCTAGCTTAAAATTAAGAGGATTGTAATGGAAATGGTACCAAAGTAGAGCAACTGCAAATCTCCAGCAGCGAAGATAATCTGGACATTGCAGTTCGAAGACAACAACTTTGGCATGTAGAGGCGTGGCAGGTAGCGGCGATTGGAAAATGCCAGCATTCTTGGAATGTAATAGGCTAGCAGATATTGAATGTAAGCCATCTTCCGAGGGTCTGTTCCGCAAATCGACTGCTGCATCTTTCTCAATGTGATCCTTTAGCTGCTGGAGATCCGGGGATTGATCATAATAACGGACAGGGAGACTATCTTTGATTAATTCATCCGAAAGGACTGACCACCGCTGACATGATCGAGACTGGCGTGACGAAAGATACTGATAGGCACAGGAAAGTCAGTGGAGGTTTGCTTTCTTGTGTAGATGTAGCTTTTGCAGAGCAGCAGTGGATACTTCTGGAGAATAGTCGGCAAGCATCGGAATTTCCTTCACAACCAGCTTGTCAAGGGCGATGAAAAGCTCGATACCTGTCAGTAACTTGATGGACATGTTCTCCGGATTTTTGTAAGAAGTTTTCTCCATGTAATTGTGCATCAAGAGCGCAAGTCGAGTGCATGCCTGTCCCACGTCCTCGACACGGGCAGTCCAGTCATCAATTCCCTCCTCAACTGCTTTCTCGACATCATAGAGCGCAACGTCATGGTCAGCACGATATACATCCTCGAAGAAAGCTTTGTTGGATGACAAAAAATCGTCGACAGTACCACGGGGACGGTGATTGGGATGGAAGCCGGCAGGCTTATGGATACGATCCGCGAGGGCATTCGAAATATATTCTCGACTGTGCTCAAGCGACAGCTGAGTGTCTTTTTCGAGTTCTCTTTGGGAAGGGTTACGAAATGGGGAAGGACGAAATTTGAGCGATGTCCATCTGGTGTCGAGAATTTCTCGAAGACCAGCGCATGTCTTCAGTGCTGTTTGGGAGAGCCAATCTGGGACAGATGGGCCAATCTTGCTCAAACGTCGCAGGATTTTACACGCCATCAGATGAAGTAGATCTGGGGAAAACGTGGCAATGCTTGCATCGCTTGCAATGGTGCATATAAAGAATAGTAAGAAGGCTTTGTAGGACGAACGTCCCAAGGGAGAGCGATCAAGAGACATCTGGGTGGTGATCTTGATAAAAAGCCAAACAGAGGAACGACGCCAGGCAAGGTCTCCAAAGTGCATTCCTACACCGTCACGAATATGTTTAACGACGGGACGAGCGTCAGTAGCGTGGCAAACATCTTGAATGTCAGAAACCAGGTGTGAAACGTATTGCTCAAGAGTGAGATGATTGCCCGAGTTATCAAACATAAGGGAGCAGAGAAAGTCAGCAAGTTTGAATGAGAACTTGTCGGCATCATCGGGTAACGCTTTTGGCACTATGACGGCAAACTCGGGATATGAGCGTTTCAGAGGGCCGTCGGCTTCCTCTACAGCACGCTTTTGTGGGGAGACCTCGAATGCTTCCAACAGGACAGAATTCTCTCGTTTCGTGAGAATAATGCCAAAATTTTGAGGTCGCATGAGAAACGCAAGAACATCTGCACGTTGTCGGCATAGATCCACGGAGAGCCTGTAAGCGTACCTCCTGCTTGCATCTCGCAAAGTTGGGCAACAACATGGTCTCTCTCAAGTCGCTCAGACTGAATGCTCGCCAGCAAGTTTTCCGACGTCCTTGTGACGCGATGCCAAGGAGGCCCAGAGTTTCCATCGATATGCATACTATAGGCACGGGTGGCAGCAAGAACAGAGCGAGCAAGTGAAAGATCGTTCTCCAGACTATAGTCGGGTTCCTTGGGAAGTTGGACAGGAAGAAAGACGTGGGTGACAGCATAAGCCAAAGATTCAGCTGAGGTGGGTATCATGACCGAGTTACTAATGACGCCTGTCCAAGTTGTGTTTGCTTACATACCTTCATTCGGCTCTGTATCCATGCGGCCGATCGTTGCACTCGTAGTGCTTCAAGTTGGCCTGTTGGCAGCTGCCGACGTCAAACAACGCCCATTCTCCACGGCGTCGTTTGCAGACGCCGACGAATATCAATTCGATTGGCCTATCCAAAGGGTTGCTGTAATAGGCGCCGGACCAAGGTATCGCGCCTTAGGCTTGACGGCTGCTGACCTGAGGAATCTTACAGTGGCATTGTTGCATACCGGGAACTGACCGAGGCAGGCTTCGAGGTGCGCCTCTTTGAGCGCGATAGCGTCCCAGGCGGCAATTGGCATTACACGGACGAAATTCCCTTGGATGCACCCGTACCGAACGCCCCGGCCGCGATCAGCGACTTTGTACCATCACTTCCCCCAGCTCACGTCGACCTTCCGTATGCAGAGGAGTTCGAGGACGCGAGTGGGGATGTCAGGAGGGATCATAGGGGCCCTAAACCTACCTGGGAATCGTTGACGTCGAATGCACCTTCGGTATGTCGACTTCGTTGTGTGTGTATTGACTGTCCGTCGTGTGTTTGACGTCATTTCGTGTAGCCCGTACAACAGGTGAGACGCGCGCTCTGGTCGCTGTTCTTGACATAACGCGTCACGAACTACCTGTATAGTTTCCCCAATGGCCTTGGCCTGCAGGTACATCGTGGAGTACGTTCGCGGTCCCTGCCTCAAACCTCCGCCCTAATGTTCAAGCTGAATGTCAGAGGTCTCGCATTATCAACTGCGGAACTACGTACGCTCGTATGCGTCTTATCTTCACATCAACAGCAATGACGATAACCCGGCTACTTCTTACAACACTCGCGTCGAGCACATGGAGAAGCGCGTCAACGAGGCTGGTCATGCACGAGGTTGGCGCCTCTGGCTCAGATCCATCGAACCATGCGGACAGAACAAGTACAGAGCGACTTGGTGGACCGAGGTATGTCTCTGGTTCCGCTCAACAAGTTGTTGTGTTTGACGTCGTGTATGATTTGTAGGATTTTGACGCTGTCGCGGTTGCAGTGGGCAAGTATAGTGCACCATCGATACCGTTTATTCCTGGGCTGGATGAATGGGCACAAAAGTTCACTGATCTTGTCCATCACTCAAGACAGTATCGACGGCCCGAGACATATGCAAACCAAACGGTACTTATCGTCGGTGCAACTGTAATTCTTTACCTAAATTGGACTTCGTGTCATGCTGACGAACGGTTCAGACCAGTGGATCACAGATATCGAAAGATTTAAATCGCCATGTTACACAAATCTACCAATCTTTTCGGGTAAGACATTCATACAGCATGTAGAGTTACAGTGATCTCACACTTTTTGCTCATCTTCCAGCCTGACACCGGTAAATAATCTTGCGCTGACTTGTTGATAATTATGTATGACACTTGTTGTAGACAGGAGGCGGCATTATCGACTAGAAAACTACTTGCGCAACATACCCAAAAATACAACTCTTGTTGGGGAAATTAAGCAGTTCTTGCCTATATCCGATGGGTCTCCCATTCAGTCTGGCCTTGTTGAACTCAAGAACGGTACTGTACGTTTTTATTTGCCTATGGTCGCCTTCAACCATTGAAAGCACGTTTAGGTCCTTTCAGGAATCGATAGTGTAATATTTGCCACGGGATTTCGGTATTCCTTCCCATTTTTGCCGCAGTATTACGACGACACAACGTACATGCCTGGCAAAGGCGTTGGCGAGATAGCGCCGACCTTCCTTCCCCTCGATGGCTCCTATATCCGTGACTTGTATTTAGACCTTTTTTACATACAAGACCCCACTCTGGCATTCCTCGGAAGTTTGTATTTATTCTTATCTTGTTTGATCCTTGCTCATTCGGAACACAGTGCCAAATACTCAACAGTTTTCGGTTTCGCAATACTCGACACTCGCGCTGGCCAAAGTGTGGTCAAATACGGCAAAACTTCCAAGCACTCGAAAGATGAGGGGAGCGCACGAGAAGACTGTCGAAGAGCGAGGAGGATATGGCAAGCGTTTCATGTTCTGGGGCCCAGAACGGACTTCCGGTATGTCATCCTCACCCAGAGCTCTTTCTTGAGGCCAAACTTGGATGTCGTAGCTGTTGTGAGGTATCTGATTGGTTGGCTGAACGAGTCAGCAGCAAAATATGGGGGCAAACAGGTTCGTACCACGTGTTCTTGATGATCAAATTGTTAATGTTTGACAACAAAGGTCGATGGGTTTCCGAAATAGTGGGTCACTTGCTACCTTCGTATAAACGGGAGACAACTGACTATTATCATGCTTTGCAGTACTAAAGAGGTGACTCTTTACTGGCAAACTGTTCTTTACGGAGGGATACTTCGGGAGACGATATCAGATGAAGACGAAGCAGTGTTGGCATCCCTTGGAATTACTCCGATGAGCACCGAGGAGCGAGAAGCGAGCGACCATGACCCATGCTACGACTGGTGATCCGACACTTGCGGTTATCAGGTGTTAGGTGCTTGCGACAACGTTCCCATTTAGGAACTATATCAGCATGTAAATTGGCCCGCCGATAGTCGGAGGCTTAAGTTTCTTGAGTGTAATTGCTCCGACGTTGCTTTGCCCTGCGCGATTCCGAGTCGAGCCGCATGCGATCGATCGTACTACCACTCCTGCTGCTTCAATCTGGATTGTCAGCTGCCAATGTCAAGCAACGCCCGTTATTCACAACATCGTTTGTTGACGTCGACGAATATCAATTCGATTCGCCCATTCAAAGGGTTGCTGTCATTGGTGCCGGACCAAAGTGCGCCATTGACTACTTTGATGTGCCAACCAGCTGAACTCTTACAGTGGCATCGTTGCATACCGGGAACTGACTGAGGCAGGTCTCGAGGTGCGCCTCTTTGAACGTGACAGCGTCCCAGGCGGTATCTGGCATTACACGGACGAAATTCCCTTCGATGCACCCGTACCGAACGCCCCGGCCGCGATCAGCGACTTTGTACCATCACTTCCCCCACTTCACGTCGATCTTCCGTATACAGAGGAGTTTGAGGACGCCAGTGGGGATGTCAAGAGGGATCACAGAGGCCCGAAGCCCACATGGGCGTCGTTGAACTCGCTCGCAGTTGTGGTACGTCAGCTTGGTCGTCTGCATCATGGCCATTCAACTCATATCTGTCGCCGTTTCGTGTAGCCTTTGCAGCAGGTGAGTGGGGTACTCTAATTCTTGAACGACTTGATGACCAACGATCACGAACTAGTTTACTCAATGGCCTTGGCCTCCGGGCACGCCCTGGGGTACGTTCACGGCCCTTGCTTATTCAGAAGCTTTCGCCATTCATGTTCAAGTTGAACACCGATATAGATATCTCGCATTATCAGCTACGCAATTATTTGCGCTCGTATGCGTCTTATCTCCACATCAACAGCAACGACGACAACCCCGCCATTTCGTATAATACCCGCGTCGAGCACATGGAGAAACGCGTCAACGAAGTTGGGCAAGACCGTGGTTGGCGACTCTGGCTCAGATCTGTCGAGCCATGCGGACAGAACAAGTCAAGAGTAACTTGGTGGACAGAGGTATGCTAGTTTTGCTTGCGATTTTCTCGCGTCTAACAGCGTGCAGGATTTTGACGCTGTAGCCCTGGCGGTGGGGAAGTACAGTGCACCATCAATGCCGTTCATTCCCGGATTGGATGAATGGGCACAAAAGTTCCCTGGTCTTATCCGTCACTCGAGACAGTATCGACGACCCGAGGTGTATGCAAACCAGACGGTGCTGATCGTCGGAGCTTCTGTAAGTGATCATCTGAAGCCACTTGTCTTCATTTCGCGCTAACGAGTGGTCTAGGTCAGTGGATCACAGATATCCAAGAGTTTAAATAATCATGTTAGAGAGATTTACCAATCTTTCCGGGTAAGATTCCATGACCGTCGGGAGGCCGCTGTCTCACAATCTTATCCTCCAGCCCGACACCGGTACGTGACCTTGAAGGTATGAGTTTTCTATAATGATGTATGGTGTTTGTTAGAATGGAGGCGGCATAATCGACTGGAAAACTACATGCGCAATATACCAAAAAACACGACTCTTGTCGGGGAGATTAAGCGATTCTTGCCTGTGCCCGAGGGATCTCCCATTCAATCTGGCCTGGTTGAGCTGAAGAATGGCACTGTACGTTTTGCTTCAGCTGTAATGACCTTCAGCCATTGAAACCCCGTTTAGATTCTCTCCGGAATAGATAACGTGATACTTGCCACGGGCTTCCGGTACTCGTTCCCGTTCCTACCACAGTACTATGATGGCGCAACGATCGTGCCTGATGAAGGCTCCAGCAAGACAGTGTCGGCATTCCTTCCCCTGGATGGTTCTCATATCCGTGACTTGTATTTGGATTTGTTTTACATCAAGGATCCCACTCTGGCGTTCCTCGGAAGTTCGTTGACAATTCTTGCTTGCGTGTTTGATCCTTGCTCATTCACGAGGCAGTGACAAGCACCCCGCAGTTTCTCATTTCGGAGTACGCGACACTCGCGCTGGCCAAAGTGTGGTCAAATACGGCAAGACTTCCAACCGCTCGTACGATGCAGGAAGCGCATAACAAAACCGTGGAAGAGCGTGGCGGGTACGGAAAGCATGTTATGTTCTGGGGTTCAGAACGGGCTTCAAGTAATCGTCGAGTGCCTCCTTCCTGGGGCCAAATTTGACTTTGGTGATTGTGTTGCAGCTATTTTGAGGTACCTGATCGGTTGGCTGAACGAGTCGGCGGCGAAATATGGAGGCAAACAGGTCCGTTACATGTATTTATCGACGTCCCTATGTTAATGTCTGTCACCAAAGGTCGATGGGCTGCCGAAAGAGTGAGTCACTTGCTAGCATTCAGTGTCAACTAGGGGTGATTCTCCTGTTTTCTAGTCTTGAAGAGGTGAATCGTTACTGGCAGATGGTCCACTACGGAGGACCAGTCCGGGAGACGATGTCAGATGAAGACGATGAAATTCTCGTGTCGCTTGGGGCTCCGATGAGCGCGGAGGGCTGGTGATGGCTATCATGCGTATTATGTAATCAGCATTGTCTCCTAGCTTTTTCCTTGGTTGATTGTATATCATCGAGCTTGTCCGAGCGTTGGCATTAATCGAATCCCAAGCTCCTGAGCAACGTCCAAGAGTTTCTTCGCGATCTGCCTTGAGCGGCTGTTCGTCGTCTTTTTTTCTCTTTCCGTACCGTCACTTTCACAAAAAGAACGAGATCGAGGTCGATCGCGCGCGACATTCGAATCGTTGCATCAACCGACCTTCATGAGTCAACCGAATCCAAGCCTTTCGGCGCCACCTGCACGACAGCCCACACCACAACCAGACCCCAATGCACAGCAGCCATCGCCATCTCCAGTACAGACGGTTGCACCCGCTCTTGTTCCAGTGCTAGCCTCAGCACCAGCACTAGCATCGCCAACCCAAACACAAGCACAAGCACAAGTCCAAACCCAAGTACCAACGCCACCCGCTAGCGCAACTGCCGCCACCACCACCACCACCGAAACCTCTAATGTGACCGTCTCCCTCGTCAACGTCATCAATGCCATCACGGCGACCGTCTCGCCGTACCACTTGAACCAGCAGCTCAAGGCGTTCGCGCCCAAAGAGGTTCGCGACGTGATTTTGGCCAGTTTGTTGCCGGATGGACGTGACCCGTTGAGCGTGTTGGATATGAAGACCAACACGTTGGGCATACTGCACATTCTGTACGTCTGGTCGCGTGCCCCGTTGCTGTTTTTTTAAAATTGACGTTTGGTCGTCCCGATGTGTGCTAGGGGGGCGCGGTTGCAAACGACGGGTGCGCCGATTGTCCCCATCGAGTATGTCGTCGAGTTTTGCCGAACATTCGCGGCGGAACAAGCACGGTATGTGCCTGAAAAAGGTGATGACGAGGTTCTGCCTGTTTGCATTTCTCTTTCTCAATTTCATTCCAGTTACGCTCCTCGCCACGGGAATACTGTTGCTTGCAGAAACGGCGGGAAACGTGAGTAACGTGGATCATCCTGAAAGCGGAAATTGACGGGGAAGTGAGCAGCTTGCACTGGCGGTTCAACCGCTGTTTGACCTGTTAACCCGCTATGCGCCCTCTCTCTCACATTTGACGACCATTCATCCCATTTTCGTGAAGGTATGACACTGCTCGACCGTACTAGACGCTTTGCTCAAACGAGCCTCATAGACTTGTGTGTCGACGCGACATTTTACTGCGGCTCTTCCAGTTCTTGCACATCCGATTACGACAATAGAAACTTCCGTTCCAGACTTGACCTACAACGACAACTTAGTTTACCATTATGCAGGTGGAATGGTGTATGCTGCACTCAAACACTGGGCTGAAGCGCAAGAGTTCTTTGAGATATGTGCGTGTAGTCCAGGCTCGGCGGCTGCTGCCATTCAGATGGAGGCTCTGAAGAAGTTGGTTCTCGTACAGTTGATTCACGAGGGCAAGGTAGAGTTCCGATACGGTTCTGGGTTCCCCACTAATCTACCATGACAGACGACGCCACCGCCCAAGTATATTCATCCCGCATTGCCGCGACTGCTCAAGGGCACGCCGTATTCGGCGTTTGTAAATGCATATCCGGACGATCGAGCTGAGCTGCGGTCTATTGTTGAAGGGGAACTGGTTTTTGCTACCGTGCGTATATGCTATCGACGCGGTTTTTTTGCCGGCTGATTCGGCACTGAGATAGGAGAAGACGCTTGGTCTGGTACTTCAGGCACTGGAATGTGCCCCGCGATGGTCAATTCGGAAACTGACGTCGACATATCTCTCCCTGAATTTGGCCGACATTGGGCAGACCGTCGGAATTGGGAGCACAGACGAAGTCCGTGCATTGATTCTCGATATGGTGCGTCGCATTTTTGAATATCGTCGTGTGCCTTTGGGAGCATGTACAGATTGCATCATCGGAGATATCTGCGCGATTATCCGCCGACGGGACAGTTTCGTTTTTCGACCCACCTGTCACGTTTGAGAAATCGGACATAGACCGAATTCTTGGGCAGGCGCAAGGACAAGCTGCGTTGTTGGCGAGTCTAGAGAGGGAAATGGGGAGGAGCAAGGAGTATTTGTCCAAGGTACGCACTGATCGGATCTTTTTCGTATGTCGTCGCCACTGAGCGCTGCGGCAATGTGTTGATGACATTTTACGTCATACTTACCCCGATTGCTGTTACGGTGGCGGCCCTGCCGGGACTCCCTCAATATTGATACGTCCTCCCCCCTTTTCAGGCTGTCAAGGGCAAGGATGAAGCTCCCTGGAACGCAATGGACGATGACGCTGGGGATCGTTTGGTGGGTGCGGGTCTTGGAGGATGGGCAGAGGACATTAGTTTCGCCTAGTGTGTCTTTTCTTTGCCTTTCATTTTTTAGGGTCTTCGGATTCCGAGTCACATCTTTGGATTCTCTGAGTCCATTCTTATGTTTGTTCCGTGCGTGTCGATGTGAAAAATGCAATTTCAAAATAACGGCGGTTGAAGGGTGTCTGAGCCGATGAGTTACAGTTTCCAAGATCTGGGCTTGGGATCTCCACCCAAGTGATCAGTGCTCTCTCAGTGAGTCAGTGAACCTCTGAGTCCGACGGTCGTGCAAAATGAAAATGAATTGTTTCCATGCGCGTTAGATCAGATCTAAAATACGAGATTCTGCTAAGCTTGTTTCGTTCCACTCATCATAATAGTGAACGAGATGACATGCTTCAAGAGCAAGAATAAGATGGATTGAAATTCGGTATGTACTCAGACTCTCCAAGTAGGCCTGCAAGTTAGTTCGCATTGTGAACGTTGTGATAGGATGCCATTATCGATCTGAGAGATCTGGGTCGGGTCTGGGCCTGATCCACACATAACGGGACACTCCGCCGTCGGCGTCGATGTACTTATGGTCAGTCGAGTCAGTATTGCATCTACCCACACAAAGAGGTGAGCATATGATTGCGCTTCAATTTCCGGTCCGGTAACCTTCGCTACGGTCGATCATCCTGCGTCATCCACCGACATAACCGACCCCTGCCAACACCCAGTTTGAAAATGGAGCACGGGACATTGCCGCCATCTGAGTTAGGAGTCCGATTGTTTTTTTTCAACATCGTCGGTACGGGGCGTCATTTTCAACGCGCCGCTGGGGTGGGTACGTCCATCATGTATTTTGGTTTAGTCAGCTGAAACGCTCAGTTGGTAAATTGGATCTTGGAGATGAAATAGTGGCTCTGACCTGCTATCCGTCACCAGTTTCCCTGTCTGGATATAAGCCCGACTCCCTCGGGAGGATCTCTGGAATTTCAACGATATGGCCTCGACTGCCCAACTCATGTTTGAAGTGAGGGCGACGCTCGGGCCGATGCTGATTGGGACGTTTTTGGGATCCGTGTAGGTCGCCTCTTTTTCGTGCGTGGCGCAAGGGGGGCGCTGAATCGTGTGTGGATGCGGTCAGGTTCCTTGGCATTACGTTTTTGCAGACGATCATCTACGTGCGTGCGGTTAGCGTCACTCGGTGGTTCGCTGATCGTCTGCACAGTACAGAACGTTCCCTCAAGATAGCTTGTTTTTAAAGTCGTTGGTGAGCCGCGGGTGCTCCCCTATTGGAGACGCTGTCGCGTTTACCCGCCATTGATTGCTAGGTCGGCGTCCTATGGCAAGTCCGGTTTTGCGTAACATGATGGCGTGGTCAGACGGTGTCTTTTGGTTGTAACAGCGTGCTGGACACGTTCTCTCTCGTGATGTGGATGCATGCGACCTACTGGTTCCTCGTCCTCAACTTTGGCGACTTCCAGGCGGCTGCCAGTGTCATATGGTGAGCGACTACTCTGAGCGTTCTCCGTGAACACGAAGGTGATGATGATCGACGCCTACAGGAGTGAAACGGTAGGGCCCTTGTTGTTGATCTACCGTCGATTGATCTTTTTTGTATCGATAGGAACCGGTAGTTACCGGCATCATTGCACTTATCGTACACTTGTGAGTACAGGACAACGATGGCCGTGTTCGTTCTCGTAACCACTTTGTTGACCGCCTTTCGTTCAAGGTTCTTAATTTGGCGTATTAAAATACGTAAGTTCGTGGCCGAGTATGGTGGAATCGATGCTGAATACGAACATGTAGTGGAGCCGAGATGGATGGGATTATGTATTGTCCTCGTAGGTTGTCGGTCTTGTGGTCTCCGCCATCGTTGACGTTGCTTAGATTGTTGCATCTATTATTGTTTGCTGTGAGTGACGTGGGCTGGATAAACTGTTTTCGGCGGGCTGAACAAATCCGATTGTGCTGCTAGTTGCTTCGACGGGTGAGTGGTCAGAAACACGGTCGTTGCTGCGAGTATCGATATTTTTTATCACAGCGGCAACCATAATCGTGTATGCTCCTCATGTGTGTATGCGTGACGACTCATGAACGTTTGGACAGAGCCATTGGGATAGCGAGGGGTACTGCCGTTGGGGTTGTAAATTCAGAGCTCCAGGTGAGTTTTCGTCCTCCGTTTACGTTTGCTGATGAAAGTGTGGATAGTGGTGTGGTCTTACGGGCGACAGCTTTGCTGTTTTGGTGGACCTCGGCATCGCCGCAACGATAACCTACCTTGTCCGCCGTGGCCGTGGATACGAAGGGTATGCTGGACCATCGGCCGAGTATCAAAGTGTTTGATCGTTCCCCCAAGGACAAATCGGCTCGTCAACGCAGTGACGGTGTACATTGTGAGCAACGGTGCGATCACGACGTAAGTGATCGTGGTAGCGAAGAAAGATGACGAGGCTGATGGCTGTTTGTTTCAGGATCTTCAGAGTGGTCGAGTTGGGTTTGGTGCGTGTCTTAGAGTATGGTGATGAGTGACGTTACATGGCCATGCGATCTTTCCAGGCGCTAAGATACCCAAGCTATCTTTATGTGCTCATTCCGTACATTCCTACGTCCAAGGGTGCGTGTCCAGACGCTGGCAGACGGCCTAGATTGATGCTCGTGTGACAGCCTACACCAATGCCTTGCTGGCCACGTGAGCTGCCTTTTTCGGCCTGGAAAGACACTGACCGGCGACAGGCTCAACTCGCGGGCAGACCGGCGCTCGCCCTCGTTCGCGGAAGGACCGGCGTCGGACATCGAATGGCGGGGTGGGACGACGGTGGAATGGGTCGGGATGTCTGGCCAAGGACAGACCGCGTCCCGCTGCTCGAGCAAGGTGGACCCGGCTAAGGTGAATACGTTCAAGGTGGACACGACCAAGGCGGACACGAGCGAGGCGGACACGAGCGAGGCGTCCCCATTCAGCGTGGACGCTAAGCCGTGTGCTTCTCGTTTCTCGACGGATGCTGGCCCGTTGTGATGCTATTCCTTTCCTTCCTTCAGAACGGCCCTTCTTTTTTGGACGTGGGCTGTGGTGGCACGCACTGCGTCGCCGGGTCCGTGTCAGGCGGGGCGGTCGTACGGGGTTTTCTTTCTACTAGCGTTTGCTTCGAGTGTACACAACTTATGTACGTATCTCTGTCGCGCTACCGAACTCCCTGAGGAGCGGCAAAGGCACGCCGACAGCTCGTGATCATTAAAAGGGTCGTGTTCGTCCGCGCCACACTACCGGATCCAGCCCGAAATCGCTGTAGCCGTCGACTCGAGGCTTGCTTGGTTCGGATTCTTCTTCCTAGAGGTCTGATTCCCATCGCGAAGCCGGCAACTCGGTCGCGCTCAAATCCTGCCGTTGGACAGGCGGGCGCGCATCGTCGAACCCGCTGCGTGGCCGCTGTCCAGCACGACGATGGCGCTGTTGCCGTGTTACGGTCGTCTGGCAGTCCTTTGCAAAGGTTCCACTTCGCTTAGCGAATGCTGGGTTTTCAAGGAACGGCGAGCGCGTCACCGGAGGTCCCTGAGTACATACAGGGCGTGCTGATGACACTAACCGTAATCAGGAACAATCTAAAAGCTGGGCTCTTTACCGCCCTCGACCTTCATTAATGCCCTTTTCTTCGTCCTCTGTTGTCGCCCCCCCCCTCTCTGTCTCACTTTGCTCAATCTCACTCTCCAACTCCCATCATGACCGTCGGCTGGATTGGCCCTCGCTGGTCCATATCCTACAGATACTTCGCCGCCGTACTCCTAATCTCTCTCCTTGCTATCTTTTTCAGTTCCATATATGCGCCACATCCTCTCCGCGCCCGCCTAGCGCAAATACGGCTCGCACCTGAGCCACCCCTCAACGTCGTCCTCGATTTCGACGCCGGGATCGACTTCGATATAGACTCCATATTCGCAGAAGACCCTGAGGACCAGCTCCCCGCGGCCATCACGGACAACGACTCCGAGCAAGAGTCGTTCGAGCCTGCGCGGCCCCTCGGAGCACATGCGTACACCCCAGACGGCCTCCTCGTCGTCAACCCCCACGGCCCCCATCCCATCTTCCAGCTCATCCATGACGCCGAGGCAGCATGGGAAGCGAAATTGGCGCGCGCCAGTAGGACCCTCGAAGAGGCCGTAGCAGAGTACAGGCGGCGGTACCGAAGAGCGCCGCCTCTCGGATTCGACAAGTGGTGCGTTCCGACGTCGACGGCGTTACGTTTTGTATGCTGACCCGAACTCGTCTCATTTCTATAGGTGGGCATATGCCGTCAAACATCACGTCCAGCTGCCCGATGAATATGACGAGATCTTCGAAGATGTCGAAGTCTTTTGGGGGATCGATCCTGCAGAACTCGCGCGATCGCAAGAAGAACTCGAAAAAGTACAAGGCATCGTGACCGTCCAAAAAACCAAGGGGAATTCTCGCATCAAACTTGCCGGTTCCACTCTGCCCCCAGATGCGCCGGAGGAACATACTGTCAACCGCATTCTGAGCGTTCTTCGCGAAGTAGAGGCGGATTTGCCCCCACTACGCATCTCGATTTCGCCGTTTGACAACCCTGACATGTTCACAAGCTGGCAACTTAAAGCCTTGTCCCGTGAAGCAATCTCCAAGGGAACTAGTATGTTTACTTGCCACTTGTACTTCGTGAAACGATCTTTTGACGTGCGATCGGTCTCGTTGCAGCGCTTAAACGCGCTGATCTTCCTGCAGTAACAAAACGCGGCTGGACGGAAGGTTGTCCTCCAGATTCACCTGCTAGTCTTCGTCCGCCCGAATTCCCGTCCCCAGCGAGTTCCCCCACCATACCCTCCTCGCCCAAGACTTTTATTGCCTCCCACCGTGAGGCAATGAATCCCTGTACCAACCCTTCGCTGCTCGTCACACATGGCCAATACCTCCGATACGAAATCGGGCCATTCCCAGCACGGACGCTGATGCCGCGGTTCTCACTGTGCGCAACCGTGCTTCATCACGACATCCGTCCTCCCGTACCATATGGGTGGTCGTTCGAGTCCGATTCGGATCCATTCGCGCAGATGGACCCAGGGGATGAATGGTTACCAGAGGATGAGGGCGCTTTCGAGGGTGATTTGCCTTGGGACCGCAAGGGTAATGGAAGATTGAATTGGCGGGGACGCACGACGGGAATACGCGCGGCGATCGATACGCCGTGGAGACACAGTCAACGACAATGGTTGGTAGCGCTCACGAACGCTCGGCAGGACAACGTGAGTATATTACCCGTGCCCAAGTCTGTTGGCAAAGTCAAGCCACATTTGCTTCCTGTCGGCGAGCCCGACTCTGTACCACTGGCGGAGATCAATCCCGAATGGATGGACGTGGCATTTGCAGGTGAACCGATTACGTGCGATCCCACGCTATGCGAGGAGATGATGACCATGTGGGAGTTTAAGCGGATTCAAGAGAAGGAGGAAGAAGGGCAGTATAAGTTTATCCTTGACGTGAGTGGACGTTGTCCGAGCGAATCTCGGCGGGTTCTTTTGTTTAACACTGATGTTATGTCATAGGTCGATGGAAACGGGTGGTCCGGTCGCTTCAAACGCTTGATAACAAGCAACGCGCTGATTTTCAAGGCGACTATATACCCGGAATGGTGCGTTCCGTGTCTTTAGGTTGTGTTGGCTCTTACTATAAATCACACTAGGTACACGTCGCGCATCGCACCTTGGGTCCACTACGTGCCGATACAAGTGACTTATGTAGACTTGTACGACGCGGTTGCCTTTTTCCGCGTTCATGACGACTTGGCGGCTCGGATCGCGAAAGCGGGTCGAGAATGGAGCCGGCGGTTTTGGAGGCGAGAGGACATGACTGCTTATCTCTACCGGTACGTTCCATATGGATGTGTCTCGAAACAAGGGGACAGCGATTTGACTCGTGATTATCAGGTTACTGTTGGAGTATGCGCGCGTATCGAGTCTAGATCGGGCGTCGATGGACTATGTGGGCTGACGCGGTTTCACATTCCTTTTTTTTCTCTTTCGGATGTACAACTGGCATCGTGAGTTTTTTCCAGGAGAAAAGGTGCCATATTGTGATCAACATATGCATATGCGTGTAATTCGCTCTTTCTTCCTCATCTCTCAGACTCTCTCATTCTCTCTTTTTTTTTGGAGATGTATATCCTAGGCACTAGATTGTACTCGTATTCTCATGTTGCAATACAACACCCACTGGCATGTGCTAATCCAAAACGGTATCGATTGCTGCAAAATGTCAGGCTTCCGAATTGACATCTGGAGGAAAATCGCGTGTCGCGCGTTTTAAATTCGGCTGGGAATAAAGGATTTGCGAACTTAATCGACGTAGCCGACCCTTGATCGTTGGCACTCCGATTTTTACAGAAAAGGGGGGGAGCGACAGCGATCAAGACGACGTTGCTTACTTGCCGAGCACGGATCCGTAGATCACAGTTGAACGTCCGCGATCTCTCTGCAATGTAGGGCTCGCACTGGGCCGCCAGTGATACACAGCGAGCTTCAGCCCGAGTCCGCTCGTGACGCTCCAGTTTCGCTTTCCTTTGACTTGACGTTGATCCGTTTTTTTGGGCTTTCTCAAGGGCATCCGCATTGCGATTGTCTGGGGGCTTTATCTAGTTCCGCTGGGAAGATCCTGATGTGACAGATAGGAACATACTGCTTCCCTGAATAACATCAGCATGTATTGTGTTTGTCGGGTGCACCATGCCGTAGTGCGTGCTACTATGTCACAACTATCAAGGATCAATTCGGCGCTTTCAAACGAGACGACAGACATGAGTGTACCAGTGCCAAATAGTCCTCGTTCGCGTCTAATTCGCACCGTTTCTACACACTGACACGTTCGGATTCCTCTTGACATTCTTTCAAAGGCGGCACCCGTATCGCATCCGATATGTGGCATCCGGCGTTGACCAGACGCGGAGTACTTTGCTCGGCTCGCGGAATCGTTTGGCTGCAGTTGCTTCTCGACCTTCGAGGACTGTGACCAACTGAGGCTGTGGTTGTTACGCGGTTACCAATACGCCGGCATCAATGTTTCAACAGCCCCCTTCCTTTGACCGAGACCACAATATCTACCACGCATACTGCTACCGACCCCGATATCAAAACGACGGTTTCCGTCATTCGTCCATGAATTTTTGAATTACACAGTAGCCCATGCCTCTCTTCAACTATTCAACCCTTCCAACTTCCCAATAAAGAGCTTGGTGCCGTACGGCGCCAACGTCGATGGAACCTGGTGGCATCGCATCACAAGGGTGTTGGAAAAGCTGCTTGGAAACTAGCGTTCAGTCTGTCCAATTGGATAGAGAACACGCTGGCCAAGTACCTCACGCAGAATGCAAACAGGAGGTATGCTTGCAGGTCTATCCTCCCCGTGAAACGAGAAGTTCTGTTTTCCCGAGTCATCCGGGGCTTCTCCGTCGAAGAATGAGAGGAAGCGGACGGCCCTCTGAAACGTTCATGTTCCTGAGTACCAAAAGCGGTGGGCGATGGCAACTTTCTGTTTAAGCTTGCCGACTTACTTTGCTCCCCTATCGTTGACGACTTTTCATCACTTCGCTCTTGCGTCACGTCTGGTTTCCGACATTCTTTGAGGTATTTATCACCTGATCGTTCTCTTTGAGGGCGCGTATCCGACAAAGCATTCCTGCTATTAAGATATTTTTGTTGCGTGCAATCGAAGTTGTACTGCCAGCGCTTCAAGTTGTGAAATGCAGCGCAGCACAGAATCCATGTCTTTCTATGGCTTGCTAGACCCGAGGCGGCTCGTGACTTTCTTTTTGCAAGGTTTAGCAGGATGCATTTTCATTTCTTGTGATATTCTACTAGATCTAGTATGAGCTTACCAGGACTAGCTAGGATCGCCGGGTTCTTCCGAGGCTTGCTAGGTCTTGCTGCGTGCGTCCTTTTGGCGCGTCCTACTTTATCGCACTTACCCTCTTGTACATAGCTTTTCCGATCGAGATATGATCGGGTTCACCTTCACGGGTTCCGGCATAACACTCGCTTTTTGTCTCCCCTTCATTATGCTTGCTCTAGAGGAAAAGCCCATTTTTCGTTTGTCCATGGAGAAGGACCCGTTGGTGTCATCCTCTGTCCCTCGCGCGAACTCGCTACACAAACGTACCAAAACATGCTCCCGTGGACTGCCGCCATCTCTCAAGACCACAGATACCCCCCGTTGAACGCGCTCTTGTGCATGGGCAAGCAGAGCCACGTGTTGAACAAGGGACTTCACATCATCGTCGCCACGCCCGGACGACTCATCAACATTCTGGAAAAAAAAGAGGTTCATGTTCGCCAATTGTAAACTTCTATGTATGGACAAGGTGGATCGATGATCGATTTGGGATTCGAAGCCAACATGCAAACCATTATGAGCTTCTTCAAGGTTGCACTCGTCCCGTTGCTTGCTTTGCATTGTCTGATCTCTCGCGCAGCGCCAACGCCAGACACTCCTTTTTTTCTGCCACCATGCCATGCAAGATTCAAGACTTTGCACAACAATCGATCGTCCGGCCTGTGCTCATCAACGTCGGTCGTGCAGGCACTGCTAATTTGGACATCCTACAGGTCGTCGAATACGTCAAGCAAGAAGCCAAGATGGACTACCTCCTTGAGTGTTCGCAAAAGACGGCACCGCCTGCGATCGTCTTTAGATGGTGCGTAGATATTCAGGAATACCTCCTCTTGAAGGGTATGAAACTCGTCGCAACCCATGGCTCAAAAAGTGTGTTGCACACAAGAGGCTTTATACACTGCTGTCCCTCTTTCTCGGTTAAAAAGAATGTCAATACGCAGGCGTTTTGCTACCAATTCAACTACTTTCTATCGGCCCGAGTTACTTTTCCGTCGACTCGAGCTGCCTTTGAGTGTCTGTACAAAGTGGCCGCGTCTTTGACAAGACAGACATGCCTGACGGACTTTGCTGTCTTGGCGCGTGTCAAAGACGCTAAAGCCCGTCAAAGTCTGACAATGTCATGGTACGTTTCATGGTGAGCATATCGTGACATGAGTTCGCTGAGGTTGATTTAGATAATGGTCTGCTAGCCAAAAAGCACTGGCATACGTTGATCTCATTCCTTATTATTGTTCCACTAGGTGCGGTGACCTACCTTCCCACTGCTGTGCAGTTCTTCATGTTCTCGGAGCATGGCTCGGCGAACGTGCAACTCGCCACGTCATATGAACTTGCTCTCACTGGAGTAAACGTCTACGTTGCGTCTTTTGCACCCCTCCATCCCCCCGTCGAGCGAGTGCAAGCGCTCATGGTTTGTGTCACTCCACAAAGTGAGTATTACAAAGTACTGTGTAATTTTTGTCAGAAGCCGAAGGTCGATCTTAGGCCACCGAGACTTCAAGGTATCGCGATTGTTGATCAGTTAATTTAACCCCGACGGAACAGTCTGGTCGTGCCGTCGGTGGCTTGTTCACATGTACCGTAGTTTACGTGATTTCGCCGAAGTTGATAATAGAAATGAGCTCTGAAGAAGCCTAGATCTGCCCATCCAACATGGCCTCGCTTCCCACTGTGTTGTTCTTCACGCCCTCAGAGTACGGCCAGGCAAACGTACAGCTCGCGACGTCATATGAACTTGCTCTCGCAGGCACGAACGTCTACATTGCATCTTTTTCAGATCTCCAATCCCGCGTTGAACACCTACAAGAACTCGTCGTCCGCCATCGTGATGTTGTGGGCTCCGTCGATCAGCCCAGAGGTTCAGTCAGCTTCTACGAATGCAAAGGCTTCCCCTCGTGGTGGTCGGCCGTCCAAATGCGAGGTCTAAATCTCGACGTGCATCCGTGTGGCATATCAGGCGCCTTGCAGACGTATTCCAGTGTGGATGTTCCCTTCTTCCCTTGGGAGCCAGAGGAGTACCTAGCAGCGATTGACAGCATCAAGGACATCATGCTGATAGTCAAACCAGATATCGTGGTCATCGATGGGTTCTTCTACGTTGCCATGGACGCCTGCCAACTCGTGGGCCAAAAGTTCGCCGTCATGATACCAAACTCCATCAAAGATGTCGCGGTGCAATTGCAGCCCTATTTCGGGGCGCTGTGGAAGTATCCCGTGTTCGTGTCACACGTTTGAATGCTCTTCGATCCGCTGACATGTATCCTTGACCAGGTTATCATCCGGGTTCTCATTTCCTCTCAAATGGTGGCAGATTCCCCTAAATGTTTATCTCAACCTCCGACTCAGGCTGAAATTGGCGACGTGCGCGAGGATCCAGCGAATTCAAAACTTACGGCAATCTCTTGGGATCAAACCTAGGATTACCTTGGATCTCTTCCCTGGATTCCCCCACATATGTCCCTCCCTTCCTGAGACTGATTTTCCCCTCGATTTCATACCTGAAGAGATGGTCCTGTGTGGACCGATCGTCATGCCCTTTGATCCTGTCGAGAAAAGTGATCCAGATTTGAAGACGTGGTTGGACAAGGGACCAACCGTAATGGTCAACCTGGGATCGCACATCGTTTCTGACGAGGAGTTCGCGAGGGAAATGACAAGCGCGTTCCGCATATTGCTGGATTACCACGATCGAAAGGGAAGGGGTAAGATGCAGATACTCTGGAAGGTTAAGCCAAATGGGAACATTCAACAAGCGATCGACGACGTGATCGGGAAAGAGATCAAAGCTGGGAGGGTAAAAGTGGTGCCTTGGTTAAACACTGAACCGGTCTCGATATTGCAACATCCGAACGTGGTATGTACGGTCCACCATGGAGGGGCGAATTCATTTTTTGAGGGCGTTTGGTATGCATGTCTCCCTTCAAAGTGTATCTGGAATTCAAGCAATGTGTTTTCATCAGGTCTGGGGTATCGCATGTCGTTCTACCTGTGTGGGTGGACACCTACGACTACGCCGCACGTGCCGAGTTCATGAACATTGGAGTTTTCGGGAACAGACGATATGCGCCTGGTGTTGGTGCAAATGAATTGGGTGAGGCGTTGGTAAGAGTGACAGGGGAGAGTGAGGAAGCGCGCGCGTTCCGAGAGTCGGCACAACGATTGAAGGCAGTTTGTAAGGCTAAGGGAAATGGACGGAAACTCGCAGCCGTGGCTATCCTAAAGGAAGCTGGTATCGAGACATGAGGCAAAAGCATTTGGAAATTGCCCGTCATTGTGGAATGTGAAAGATAGTCATTCGATGGAGTCAATGTAGGACAATACCGCAGGACAGAAAGGGCAACATGGGAAATGAGACAGAGATGAGGAAGGCAAGCGGAAAGAGGAGGGCAGTAGGAGGAGGGAAACGAGACGAGGGCTCCAGGGAACGAGACCAGAGTACAAGCGAGATTAAGGCGAACAGACAACAATGCATGAGACAAGAGTGAGCGCAAGAGCAATGAGAGAGCAACATGTGGACCGGAAAAGTTATCAAAGAGTATCTGCCAGGCCCAGGAGTGGATATGGCGAGGACGAAATTGGGAGAGGTGAGAGCGACACAGCCTTGCACACGATCGGGCGGTGAGGAGGGGCAAGGGGGTGGGAGGGGATAGTGGACGCACATTGTGACAACTGTATGTCTACGTGAACGTGCAGGAGAGCGGGCATTCGCGACTGACGACCATTGCCACGCAGCCTGTTCCGTGCATGGGTTGGGCTATTGATCCGGCATCAAACCAAGGCTAGAAGCGGTGTACATTACGATCGATCGATTAGCGACGAACATCCCAACCACAAAATGCAGACATAGTACATCATTAGAGCGGGAGGAAGCCAACTTTGGAAGTTTCGGACTTCTGTGAAAGTGATGATACGAGGGTGCATTAAGGAGCGTGTATTGGCTGAATGTCGGATGGCGAGGATGTGATGAATGCGCTCCACTGGCAACTTGTCCCGTGCATCGGGACGCTGGAGGAGAGAGCAACACTGCAATCAGATCATGGGGCGCCCGTTGTTTTGAATGATATATGTATACGCACCGCATTGGCAGAAGTGATGCTTGAGGACGGACGGGATTATCTTTTTTTGTTCGCCTGCTCATTGAACCCGTTCTTCCTCGGGGTCGAGTCAAACCTTCGCGTTTCCCGAAAGGGTCTGTGTGCAAAGGGGAGGCACTCGGGCCATCGGATCTGTTTGCCGCACCCACCAGTCGACCCTCTCCGAGGATTGGGCCCGTGCTAGGCCTGATCTCAGGGCAGTACGCGCATGGACAGATAGGGAGACGGAAATAGGCGCGGTTTCGAGCCTGCGAGAGCTCTCACTGTCAGGGGGCTGCCGCTACCCCGACCGTCGTCTTTCCGAGACTGTTTAGGTGGGCTACCAGTTGGCATTAGGTACCAGCAGTGACTGCGACGAGTATGCGAGCGTACCGTAGGCGCGACCCTTCGCGAGAGTGGTCTGCGATGTATTGTGGACACTGGATCCTGGACCTGCCCTTCGCCATGCCCGAGAGCATTTGACTCTGAGCAACACAGAACTGGGTTTTTGTCTAGCATCCGAATGATTGTACTTCGGATACAAACATCGTTGTATTGACTTCTTTGTACCCTTAGGGTTCACATGTAAGCTACACTCACATCGAGTATCTGCTGGATGCCGAGTTAGGTACATGCATCATGATGAAGCAGCATGACTGAAGAGACTAGGTCAGACATGTATAAACACACAGGAGCATGTCCGAAATTTTGGATTCGATCATGTACAAAATTACCAGAGCGCATCATCATACATCAAGGCCTACTCGTCCTGCCAATAACGAGAAACCTCGGATATGCTACAACCCGCGCAAGAACGAGTCAGCTCACGTCCACACAAACCAAATATGAATACCCACTGTTTCGGTATGCCATCGACCTAGCGACGAACATAAGCAACGCGACGTCCTAGTAATGCATACGACGAACCTGTTTTCCGCCGTGTTTCTGCGCCGACGCGTTCAGCCAGCCTATAAAAAACCTCACCAAAGCTACAACGTTACTATCGAGATGAGCCAAATAACGGACAAGGAACTGGAGATGAACAACTTGCCTGAAAGCCGTTCAGGACCCAAGAACATAAAGTGCTTTCCGTGTCCTCCCCGCTCTTCCACGGTTGCGTCATACATTTCCCGCATCGTCCGAGTACTTGGAAGTTTTGCCGTGTTCGACCATACTTTGACCAGCGCAAGGGTCGTGTAATCCGACTAGTAAAATTACTGGGTTCCGAACGTCACCGCATCCCAAATGAGCAGAGTTCAACCACTGCATGCGACAGTTTGAAGTGGTCACATACTTCCGAGGAATGCCAGAGTGGGGTCTTCGATGTAAAACAAATCCAAATACAAGTCACAGAGATAGGTACCGTCTGAGAGAAGGAAATGCGACACCGTCTTGGCAGATTCTTCATGAGGCATAAACGTCGCATTGTCATTAGATTGCGGTAAGAACGGAAACGAGTATCGGAAGCCGATGGTAAGTATCACGCTATCGAATCAGAGGATCTAAAGAGTTTCAATAACTGAAGGTCTCACAAATGAAGCAAAACGCACGGTACCATTCTCGAGCTCAACGAGGCCAGTTTGAATGGGAGACCCCTCGGGTATAGGCAAAAACTGATTGATTTCTCCAATCAAAGTCGTGTTCCCGGGTATCTGGCGCATATAATTTTCTAGCCGATAATGTCACCTGGTATCTAGAATAGGGAAATATGACAATCTGAATATCTTATAGCCTTCGATGGCACATACCAGTGTAAGGCTAGAGGGTTGAGAGCATGTCAAATTTCGGAAACCTACGGATAGTAATGTATATCGTACCCGGTAAGATTGATAGATCTCTTTAACATGATGATTTAAATCAATAGATACCTCCGTCCCACTGATCTAGACCGCTTGTCAGCCTGAGGTAGAAATAACTTTAGACGATGACCCACAGATGCCCCAACGATAAGCAGTCTGGTTTGAATATGCTTCGGGTCGACGATACTGCCTCGAATGTCGGACAAGGCTGGGAAACATGCGTACCCAATCATCTAGCCCAGTAATGGATGGCATGGTCGGTGCGCTAAACTTGCCCGCCGCAACGACAACAGCATCAAAATCCTAGTTGATCACGTCGAGTCAGGCACGGTAATGAAACAAGAGACCCAAAATCCGTACCTCGGTCCACCAAGTTGCTTTGCACTTGTCCTGGCCGGATGGATCTATAGACTTGAGCCAGAGTCGCCAGCCATACTCTTTGCCGTGTCCGTTGATGCGCTTTTCAACGTGCTCAACGCGTGTGTTGTACGCGGTCGCAGGATTCTCGTCGTTGCTGTTGATGTAGAGATAGGACGGTTGCGCACTTGATAATGCGGGGTTTCTGTAGGCCCACGTGAGAGGTGAATTTGGAACAAAAACAGGAGCGTACTATCATGGTCATAATTTAGATTAATCGTCGAGGACGGATGTAGGAACTGCAGAGCAAAGGTAACCGTGGCGCCAAGCTGACGGAAGCGATTAGGCTCATCACTCGGGCCCACCCAAGAACCGAGGTGCACGCTTCGTGATTATTTTATTCCGAATCGCCATGGAAAATGGACTGAACCTTAAAAAGTGGCGGAAGCTTTTCATCATGAGTCTAGCCGACGTGATAGGCTAACTGAGAGTACGAGATCCACGTAAGTATGTACAGTCGACTCTGAGATAACCCATACCCGTCGGGATAGGCCAGAAGTATGGGTTATGGGAGAGTATGGGTTGTGAGCGAGACCAACCGTTACGGCACGAAAATCAAGAAAATGGCTATACCTGCCTATATACATTCGAATCTACTAGCTTTTCTGTAATACGTACTAAAGTTCGAAAAAATCAGTCACTTTCGCGTCCTTCATGTTGCGCTGCATCTCCGGGTCCATGAACCTCGGCATCCTTCCAAATAAGGCTAGTATTGACTCCAGCTTGCATGCATACGGGTCATCCAGCTCCTCGACATATTTTTGCAACAGCAATGCTGCACAGAGTGCTTCCTTGGGGGTAGGCCTTGGTTCGGCAGGTTTGTGGTCCGTCTCCAAGTCACCACTATTACCCCCACTCCTCCTCTCCCGTGCTCCTTTTGCATCCATCACAGCATTGTAGATATCTTTCAAGTCAGTCGCTTCGAAGATGTCATGTGTCTCCACCCGCTCCTCATATATCAAATTTCCTTCGGTGTCGAGCCAGTCCTCATCAGCCTGTGAAATGGTCTGACCAGCTTTCAACTCAGCTTCAAGCTTGGCCTTCCGCTCTCGGACCTGACAACGAAGCTTGAGTAAGCCATTTTTAAGAGCTTCGACAGGTTTCATCGTGTGTGAGAAGGCGAGAAGTTGAACTCTCGGGTTATTTCCATCATTTTGGGAGCTCCGAAAACAAATATTTCAAGGTTAGCTAAGTACATGTATGGGTTATGCTAGTGAAAAATCTATATGGGTATGGCTTATGGGAGAGTATGGGTTAGCAGTGTGAAATCCCTGCAAACCGACTCGGGAAATTGAAAAAGTATGGGGTACTACAGAGTATGGGTTACACGACGTATGGGTTATCTCAGAGTCGACTGTATTCAATCAGTTACCAATTGTAAACTGTGACTGACACGCATTCGTATGTTTAGCTGATCGACACTCTGGAGCAGATCGTTTCGTGTTGTCTCATTTTTTACGCATTCGCGCAAAGGGCCAAACGGCGTTCTCCATTATTAACGCCAGTACCTGGTTGCCAGGGTCTGCTTGGGTAAGCGAGTCGATGATGAGTAGAGTAGGGGGACTTAGTACGGGATATGTATGCACATCTGCGCAGGGTACAAAGATCGATCAGTCACAGTAGGCGAAAAACCTGCCCTCAGATTTGGGTCGTCTTCTTCAGGGATGCATTGCATGAAACACGGAAAAGGTGGATGCTACAGACAGGCTGACACGAGTGCCGCATCCAAAATTACAGTCATTGAATCGATTGAACAGTGAAAGGCTGCCAGCATCACCTTTTTCCCTGCAGGGTCTACTGCCTTATGTCAATGTAACACCTGGCAGTTTCAAAGTTCAAACTCATGTTACATATACTCAGCTGAATTACACGGCACCATGCGACTTGTCAGCAGTTCGATGACCTACATAACTTACATACAACCTCCCTTACAATCTAGGTGAGCCGAAAGCCACTGGAATGTATACAAAATACACAATTGATCCGATGCACAAACAATGCTTTTACTCTTTTCTGTTCTTCTGATAATAATGAATAAGCCCACTGGTCTATGATGAATTGAGTAAGCGCATTGATCATTTGTTCCTTACACAAAACTCACCGAACTATCGTGCCCGATTACGTCCGAAGGGGTGTTGAGCTGCGAAAGAATGTTCTTTGCAAGCACCTTTCCAAGCTCGACGCCCATTTGATCTAACATTCACACATTGAGCAAGGGCAGGTGAGCAAATCAATACCAGACGCACCAAAGGAGTTGATACCCCAGATGACACCTTGCGTGAAGATCTTGTGCTCGTACAGAGCGATCAGCGCACCGAGCGTCCTAGGGGTCAACAGCGGGAACAAGATGCTGTTGCTCGGACGGTTTCCTTCAAACACCTTGCTCTTCACCAGCACCTCGCTTGCACTACTTCCGAGTTCTTTGCGAACTTGCTCCTCTGTCTTACCGAACGCCAACGCTTCAGGCTGTGCAAAGAAGTTAGAGAGAAGGATGCGATGGTGCTTCGAGTTGGCGATAGGATTGTGCGAAGTGGCCGGGGCGATGAAATCGGCGGGGATCAGCTTCGTTCCCTGATGGACGAGTTGATAAAACGAGTGTTGGCCGTTGGTACCAGCTGCACCCCAAATGATCGGCTATCAGATAACGACGTTAGCGAAACGATGATGCGACACGCCGCCGAAACTTACGCCAGTCTGATAGTCGACCCGCTGACCACCCTTGGTGATGAATTTGCCATTGGACTCCATGTCGCCTTGCTGGAAGTAGTCTGCAAACTTGTGGAGGTACTGATCGTATGGCAAAAGCGCGTGAGTCTGCGAGCCATAAAAGTCATTGTACCAGATGCCAATAACAGCCAACAGGACCGGAAGATTGTGCTCCAAAGGCGTCTCCCTGAAGTGCTTATCCATACCATGAGCACCCTTCAAGAGGGACTCAAAGTTATCGTAGCCGATATATAAGGCGATGGAAAGACCGATCGCGCTCCACAAGCTGTAGCGCCCACCAACCCAATCCCAGAACTGGAACATGTTGGCCGTGTCGATACCGAAGGCCTGTACGGCTTTCGTATTCGTAGAGAGGGCTACAAAGTGCTTCGCAACGTGACCCTTGTCCTTGGCAAATGACAAGAACCACCCCCTCGCAGACTCTGCGTTCGTAATCGTCTCTTGGGTGGTAAACGTCTTACTGGCGATGATGAATAAAGTGCGTTCTGGATCGCAGACCCTTAGGGTCTCCGCGAGGTGCGTTCCGTCGATGTTGGAGACGAAGTGGGCAGTGAGGTCCCGTTTCGAGTAGGGTTTGAGGGCCTCAGTGACCATGACAGGACCCAGATCAGAACCACCGATACCGATGTTGACGATGGTGTTGATAGTTTTCCCAGTGTAACCTTTCCAGGTACCACTTCGGATCGCCTCGGAAAACTCTTTGATATGGGCGAGCACACCCGACACCTCGTCGACACCACTCTCCTGGATCTTGAAATCGTTGAAGTTACGCAGGGCAACGTGTAAGACAGCACGGTCCTCGGAGCTGTTGATGTGCTCCCCGGCAAACATCTTGTCACGGTAGGTCTCAACCTGAGCCTCCTGCGCCAGAGACAGAAGCGTGTCCAAGATCGGTTGCGTGATCAAGTTCTTGGAGTAGTCGAGGAGGAAAGTAGTGCTGGGATCTGTGGAGTCTACGTATTCCCTGGAGAATTTGGAGAAACGAGCGGGATCCTGTGCAAAGAGGTCGGTCAAGACAAGCCTGGGGTGCTCCGCGTCATAGATACGCTGGAGTTTCTGCCAGGCGTCGTACCCTAATGGATATGGTTGAGAATGGACAAGAGATATATTATTTCGACGCACCAGTAGCTAGTCTTCCGCTCATGGTGTTCGATGTGAAGAGGTCGATGATATGGTCGATGCAGATGGCTTATATCTCTCCTGATCGTTTCCGTGCCGGACCGAACGTCACGCGTCACGTGGGACTCTGGGACGTCGTGACAAACCGTAGGACTGGATTCCCTCAAAGGATTACATCTAATTACCCCGCTGCTTATGTACTGTGCAAGACGAGAAAATCATAGACATGCGACGGGGATTTTGCGATTTGGAGCTTCTACCAGTACGAGCCGGTGGGTTTCCCTGTGTTACTGAAGTGTCGCGTTCCTCAGCGTATACGGCCCTGGCCGTGCACGGTCGGCCGAGAATGATCCATTGGATGAAGGCCCATCAGCGCCCACATTGAGACTTGGGAGTGGCGTTGTATTAGCATTTCTCACCGAGGCCAACTACCTCGCTACCCGAATTCACCCGCCTGTGCAACCGCTCGCGATCAGACCCATAAGGTGCCTGTCTGTCATCTAGCACAACTCCTGGTGGGCGCAGTGGTATTATTATTGGAAGTGAAAGTGGTCGAGGCATTCTCTGATTAGACCTTCGCGAGGTAGGAGGCAACGCATTCTGACTTATGACTTCTCTTGTCTGTAAGCAGCGGTGGCTCTTCAATCTCTTTAGACTTTAGGTGTCCGGTACGTCGTCTTTTGCTTTGAGCTTTCCTCACTCAGGTTCGGCACAGATCGATATGCTCAACATTCTCTGTCAAATCTGCCCCCACAAAGGAGTTGTATGAGAATGACTTGCAGCAATGCAGCAATGCACTCGTACCTTGCGCACATCTTTCAGGATAACCTTGTGAAATATTCTGAATACCACAAAGGCTCCAAACTTGTTTCTGCGACAACCTGCAATTTTATCGAACCAAATGTTTCGCCCGCATTCGAAAAAAATGGACACTCAATGGATTTGGTGTTGTATATGCATCCTTATTATTTTGTAATACATTCCATTCCCTGTAGAAGTATCAGCCACCATTGAAAAGAACTTCGACGAGGGCCCAGATCGCCTCTGCCTCACTTTTCATCCAATGTACCCGCACGGCCTGCTATAATCCTGAGAAGCGGTGCATGGGGTCTTTATAAGGTGATGTCTGTCGTCAATTTACGAGAACACCGCTGACCTGGTCCGGCGGCCGACCCGGAACTTTTCCGCGGAGCTCGGCTATCTATGTATGTGCCAAGGTCAGGATCTGAGTTGAGACTTCAATGAAAAAAAATAATTGGGTCTTGGGTCCTAGAGAGCCAACATTACGGTAATGAACACTGAGTTGCCCAACGCGCGCAGTGTCATCCAATCAAATTACGTCTAGTCTCGGCATTAGCGTTGACGGCTGTTAACACGTTATGGTACATATGTACCTACGACGTATAAGCCATTATTCCGCTACCCGAATCACGGTGTTTCATTCCAAAAATTACCCTCAAAATTAGCATTTATGAATATAATCTTTTTTGAAAGGGATGATACTATCATCGTGTTGCGTCCTGAGCGCTCATTTTTGCTTTTCAATTCAAGTGCATTAAAATTTTCCTCGCCAGATTGCAGCCGGCCGCACCACACCCTGCTGGATACGTGCGCGTGTTCATCATTAGTCGGCCCTCGACAATGTATTCAATTTATGTAAATTGCGGAGTTGCCAAATGGGATTACTTACACTAACGGCACTTCACCTCACCGCCAAACTTCTAAGATCAGGTCGCCCGCTTCCTCCGATCTAGACAGGAAAAAAATGTCTGACACGAAAAAGGTAGGGGTGATTTGGTGACGTTTGGCCGACCCCTTAGAGGGTCGCAGAAACCTATAAAGACGGCCCTCTTGATCCTAGTTTTCTCATCCCCAAAGTCGTTTCTGTCTTCAGCAACACTCCTCACACTCACTTACAACAACTCGCTCTTTTCTACAATCAAAATGTTCACTCGTCTCTTCGCTGTCGCTTCCCTCGCTGCTCTCGCAGTTGCCAGCCCTGCTCTCATTGCTTTCCGTCAGGAGTGCAACACCGGTTCGGTTCAATGCTGCCAAGGCACCATACCGGTTTGCTGCCAAAATTGTTGCTCTGCTTGACCTTTCTAATCGTACAATTATCTCTAGACTTCCGATGCCAGAGAATATTTGGCTGGGCTTCATCGCGATAGCCTCCTTGATGGCGTTGTGGATACTTTTGTTTATTCGCAATGCAGCTCATACGGCGTTGGTGTCGGTAACACCGGTGCAACATGCAGCCAAAGCCCCTTGTGCTGCAACAGCAACAGTTTCGTGAGTTTTTTCTTTTTGCTATCTTCGACATTGGGTTGTAAAGCTGACACCGTCGCAGAATGGTATCGCGATTGGCTGCTCTCCTATCAACGCTGCCTTGTAATCGTAGGACCTTCTCCGAGGTGCTGAAAATTTGGACATTTGTCGTGTAGAGCTTTGTAAAATTGCCTGCACCGAATGCGATGTTTCACCCTTTCTTATTCTCAGTGGCATTACTGCTTATCTGTGAGTATGCGCCGCCAAATATTGGACCAGTCGCCGCTTCGTGAAGGTGATGATGAGTGGTGTGCTAGGCGCTCCCTGCTAGATTGTTGAAAATAGTGACATTAAGTGAATGCGATCAACTAAATATACACTCTGGTAAATTACTAGAGTGACTTATTCTTCCTTCTCATGAAGCTAAAGACGAGCTGTTGTCAGTGTCTCTCTCTGGAAACCCGGGTAACCGCGCTTGATCTCTTCCATAATCTCTCGCCTGTAATTTGGAAAGCCTCCTACATAATTGTACGTTTCGATTTTTTTTCCTGGAATATTGGCACCGTGATACCAGCTCTTAACCTGAGGGAAGAGCGTAGGGTCGGAGAGCTCATCGATGTGTTTCTTGTAGGTCAAAGCAGCATGAGGGGTAGGTGTGAATTTGGTGAAACCGTGCTGGCGAAGATAGTCGATTGTTTGAACGACCCAAGAGCCTTGCATTTCAACGCAAGTCGGGCCATTAGCGAATGCAGTCGGCCCCTGCGGACCGTACACGAAAAAGAGGTTCGGGAAGTTGTCGATCGCCAATCCCAAGCTATTGGCAGCGGAACATTCGGTTATCAGAATCGTCCAAAGGATTGAAGTGTGAGAGGTTCAGGCGTACTATGTGATCGTGCCATTTCCCCAGTGCTCCTGGATTGTCTTGCCATTTAACCCACGTATGTCCATATCCATAATCGCGCCGATGTGCGTGTCGAAACCTACGAATACTCACTTGAGTCTCACGTTTAGTACGACCGTTCTCTAGTACACTTACCGGTGGCGAGAACGAGCACGTCGAGTTCGTATTCCTTTTCCTTCGTCTTCACACCTTTCGGCGAGATTTCGAGGATGGGATTCACGTTCAGGTCGACAATGTCAACGTTGTCCTGGTTGAAAACTTCGTAAAAGCATTGCTCCAGACTTGGACGCTTGCAGCCAAACGGATGAAGCGGGACCTCGGGCGCCAACAACTCGCACTTCTTAGGATCCTTGACCCTCTCGCAGACTTTCTTTCTCCAGAACGCGTACACAGCGTCGTTGCTTTCCTTGTTGACGAAGATGTCATTATAGTTGGCCACTGGTACAATGAAGGTGAGCCCGGTTTTGTTGCGTTATCGTTTCCTTGTGCAACTTACGCCAAAAGTGGAAACCTCCCCGCTCCCAAAGTGCTTCCAACGTTGCTTCCCTTTCTTCCTCGCTGTCCTGCATCATTGATCGTGGAATCCAGTCGAGGTTAAATCCATTGGTGGTAGTATTGAGCCTTTCGAACAGCTCCTCGTATACTCCTTTGAAGTGATTCTGAACTTGCTTGCTCATGCGATACTGGCCCATGGGAATGGCGAGGTTCGGTGTTCGTTGAAATACAGTAAGATTTTCAACCTGGTTTGAACGTGCATTTAGCAGTTGCCTCGACAGAAGACTAGATCATGCGCACATGTTCCCCAATCTCTTGGATAACCTGTACTCCACTTGCTCCGGTTCCGATAACTCCGACCTTCTTTCCTTTGGTTTCGATCCCTTCCTTTGGCCAACGGGCCGTGTGTTTCCACACTCCCTTGAAGGTTTTCAGTCCCTTCAAATCGGGTATGTATGGCTTCGACGCGAAACCCTACGATCATCGTTAATCATGGAATACAAAGGTAAAGGCAGTCTGACCGTGCACATGATGAAGTAACGCGCCGTGGCCTTGTATATGCCATCCTTTCCTTCGCATGTGACCTGCCAAGTGTGCGTCCGATCGTTCCAGTGCGCTTGTTTCACGAACGAGTTAAATCGGCAATCCTTGCGAAGTTCCATCTTGTTGTCGACGTACGCGAAATACCTGATCTGTTTGATCAAATTCGTGAGTAAACGCGATTGGATCGTTCACATACGCTTGTAACTCTTTGGCAGAAGGGAACTTTTCTGTCCACGTCCAATTTTTCCAAAGCTCGGGAAGCGGGATCTCATAGATGGGCACGTCGCTGTCCACACGGGCCCCGGGATATCTGTTCCAGTACCAAGTCCCACCGAAGTCGGACCCAGCCTCAAACAATTTGCATTTAAAACCACGTTCACGCAGGTGGATGAGATGGTAGATGCCTCCAAACCCAGCGCCGACGATGATCGCATCGTACTTGTCTTCGGGCATGCTGATCTTCTGTAGTGAGGAATCTGAGGATATCCGAGTCTGATGTGGAATGTGTGGGCTTTGCTGGTGGGTGACTCTGCTCAGTTCACTCCACCTTTTATCCTCTCAAGGGCCTCATACCGGCTCAGCATCACCGGTTCAAATTATTATCAATATAAATACTATTTTTCATGGAGGTAAGTGGCAACGACACTGGTTTCTCTGACGTAGTATCAGGACAATGATCCCGGCGCTCCGATGTTTCAGATTCTGTGTGCCTAATTTTTTTCCGTGCTTTATTTATTTAAACGCTCTCATCTCCGCCAATCATCAACACCCTCTCGGGTCTCCGCGCAGCCCGTCGGTGGTACCACTGATTTCCCTAGTGGTGGAGAGAGGTGGCATTTGGAGCCGTTTGAATTTCCCCGACGGCCTCTATATTCGTTTACCTTGTCACGATCTGATGCCCTCTCTCCACCAAAAACTAGAGAGATTAATACTTACCCCACGACTTCCTTGAAACACTTACCCCGGCACCGGAAGTAAATGAAATTCTTTCGAGATTTCTGATACGACAAAATGCGCAAGTTATTTTTACTGTGCTGAGTTGAAGAGCATCACATGGTCCGCGTGGTTTTTGCACATTAGGAAAACGTTTCTGAAACACGCAATTCCGGTCGCAAACGGCGGAGTAAGTATCACAATCATTCAATGGTTTCGTTCGCGGTAGCTTTCACAATGATCATTTGACGTGATGCAGTAAGTTAATCAGTCTTTCTTCTTCAACTTTATTTTATTTGCTGACAGAAGTAGCGTCTTCCCCACCAACAGTTGATAGTGGAGTAGATGATACTGTATCTACTGCGAACACCTGGCCGCTCGGCCGTTTGTGAGCACATCACATTTATGCTGACGTTATCATTTTGTACCGTGTGGCCCTCCTCGACGAGTTGTCTTCCTCTTTTCGTTGCGCAGTAAAATAATGTGAAACTTCAAACCTTCCTGTTTGCTTTCACCCCCCATATTAAGTCTATTGGCCCAACACCATTTCCATTCGTTTCCCAACGGCGGTTGTTATCTTGTAGGCTCTGTCACAGTATTTTGAAGGTTCAACGAAACCTGGATGAGAGAGGGATACCGACAACACTACCGCAGTTGAGAAATTGTCGCCGATTAGTACGGGAGAACCAGTAATTAGTCGGACAGGGACCCGATCATTCCGGTTCAGCTATTTACTAATTCAAACTTCAAAGACACCAAGATTTATCCCACGCGGAAAGTTCCCGCGTAGGAAACACTGAGTAGAAAAGTTAAGTTTTGCAGATTTTTGCATCAATAAATTTCTAACACCTCCCAAGCCTGCGGCGGCAAAAATGTATTTCGAACCAGCGGAGGAGGCTAACGCCGCGGATGCTTTCTTTGAACCGTGATAACTCCGGCCACACCAAAAAGGCTAAAGGCCAGTGTCAGGGCTGTCAGTAGCTCTGAGGTTTTCCTTCCCGACCAAATAATAATAATGCCCACTTTTCGGTCGCCCACTGGTATTTCATGGCGAGCGTTGCGCTCCACTGCCAATAGACATTTTCCGTTTCATATCGCGGCCCGAGATTCTCAGAAGTTTCGCATACATTATTTCATTTCTCCGTGCTTGGATCTAAGAACACATTCGTTATGACTTAGTCAAACCGCAGATGCCTTTTTTCCTCGTCGGCCAGGGATACCCGTGAGCGAAACGGGTACGAGGGCACACAGGCCTACGACCCTGTCCTGAACATCATGTGGTCCAAGTCGTCATTTGTGACAACGCAACATTGCTTTCGATCGTCCTGCGCCTGACAGGCACCCTCGTCGGACTCTTTCAGATTTTCCCCTTTGTCTGTCGATCTCCGAGTTCTGTTGCTATCTCCCGCTTCGTTGCGAGACGAGAAACACCAACTTTCATCGATGAAAGGTGACCAGTGATGGGCACTCTGCCATTTAGTTTCCCTATTTTTTCCTACCTTGGCTGACTTCAATTTGGTGCCAGTGAACCGTCTATTTACAAGGTTTTGATAAGTTACCGTCTGAGCCTTGTGAAGATTGTTAATTTGTTATTCATACATAATTTGGGAGTGAGTTCCACCAGAAAGTGAGGTCACGCGTAAACCACCGCGGGCCTCGACTTGAGGTGTTTCCAACATCCGCCAAGCCTTGGAAACTGGGCTGTGTACACCTCTATGTGCGACAAACATTTCTTAGGGGCTCGTGGTCGAATTGACACTACAAAGCAACCGAGCCATCGACTAGGAAGGACATGGTCCTCGTGTGAAACGGACGGTAAAGAGCATGAGTTGCCATTCTCCGTGCCAGATGGAGCAAACTGGAACAGAAACAGAAGGAGCCAAACGAGCTGGAATCGAGAGAATAATCGAGGACGCCTATTGGCGGCATTTCGGACCGTTTGCAGTGAGTTCCAACTACAGATTACCGCGGCGATCTGTACTAGTCGACTTCATTGTTCGGCTCCGGGATAGTCCGTAGATTTCCAGCATGTATCGAAGCAGCGAGTCGGTGGTAAACTTGAATGCGTGGGTTCAGAAGTCATATTAACAATACTATAGTGTGACGCACGCGTGATTACATCGACGCACCTTGCTTGAATGCTTCTCCGAGGGACAGAGACAATATGAATTCGTCGGCACCCCGTACCGGATCAGACTGTAGTATCGTCGTATTCGACCGTCGACGGCGACTTGGCATCTCAATTTGGGCCTACGGTATTCGCCTCAGGGTATTTCTGGAATGTCTTTGCGTTCTGCGCACTGGACCGCATTACCATGGGTACGTTATCTGTTTGTGTATTTTGCTGAGATGTTGCCTTACACCCGAGACGCGCTGGAAACTTGTGGCTTGAAGCTCGGGTACGAAAACGGAGGAGTCGGACTCGGAGTAATCGGATGAAACACCTGCTGCTGCAAAGCAGAATATTTTCCCAAATACCAAGGGAAGCTCTACGACAAATCGCTCGGTCCGCATGCAAATCGATTGAGAGAATAGCCTGGGCATCTTGATTTGGTTCGGATGCCATTGTTCAATTAACGATTGATGCACTCAAGGAGGGATACGATGGGCACGGATTACCCACTCCTGTGATGTCACCACCCATGTGAACTCGCTGATAATTAGCTGTAGCGAGTGGCGTTGTACTGCCTATCACAGGGCCCGTTTTCCGAACGTGTGCCAACAGCTGCGCAGAACGGACGGATGACGAACAGCTGGACGGAAGCAGCCTGTGTGCTAGGGGTTGTTTGTCATTGTTTGTTCGTGGTTGGCCATTGTGCTCGTCGTTGTTCAACGAGGACGGCCAAAGCAACGAGCTCAGCTCTTGTCCTCTCCCAACTACAGTCCCTTCGTCCCATTTTCTCGTTCTCAAACTAATCTCAGAATATTCTTTTCTTCTTTATATCGGACGATGTTGATGAATCAGGTTCTCGACTCGTCCAGTTCCTTGCGCGCCCAAGGCGACCGTTCGCGTTCACTCAAACGTTCTTCCTCTGTCGCGTCTCTCCCAACGCCCCCACGTACAAAACACAAAACTTCACGATCACGCACTCGTACATCCCTGTCGCACCATGATTCCGACGGCAGCGTCAGTGGATCCGAACTAGACGACGACCTCGGTGGTGGTTACGCCAAACGCATCAAGCGAGCCAAAAATACTCGTGGCAGCCAAAGCGTGAGCGAAAATGACGAGGATTCCGAGCACTCTGAAGATGAGAGCCCGGAACGCAAAAAGCGTCGCATGCTCGCGGTTCTCCCCGGTTACGACGAAGAAGAGGAGGATGAGAACGCGTTTTGGACTGGTCGAGGCGGTTCTCCGCGTGGAGGGAAACAGGAGAAGAAGGTAGAAGAAACACAGACGGAGGAATGCTCACCGTCGCCAGCCTTGCTCCGTTATCGCGTAAAAGCCCCCGTGTCGCCGCCACCATCAAGAAGGTTGCCATCGATCCAACCCGCACGCGCTGCCTCCGTAGAGCGTGACGGCTCTTCCGCAACTTCTGTTGGCCCTGTGACTCCGCCGCGCAAGTTGTTTCTTCGTCCTATATCCCCTCCCGCCCCCGACGCATTTAAAACTCCCACGAAATCGGCGGTCACGAAAATATGGCCCAAGCGCGATTCGCCGAACAACCCCTTCCTCGTTGAGCCAAATGATAAGGTCAAAGCACACTCGGAATGGGACAGTAGCGACGATGAGGAGGTTGTCGGCGAAGCCCGGGTACGGGAAGAATCGCCTACACCTACTTACGAGGAAAAGCCGACGATTACATATGTCTTGTGGGTACCTTTTTGCATGTGTGATCATTTTCCGCTAAGTAATCTTGTAGCCGTGGGCAAAAGGCGACCTTCCACAATCCTCTTTACGGACTCTCTTCCGATGTGATTGCAGCTTCCAAGCTACCCATCGGCCACCCTGATTACGAGGCTGCCGAGGCTTGTCCACCAAAGAGGCTGTTTTTATCTACTGGAAAATGCAAGTCGCGTGATCATAGTCGCGAGAACAACTCCGCGGAGAGCGTCAAGGGTGCCAAGGTTCAACCTACGGAAGAAGACCACAACGAGACCTTCGAAGGCGAACAAGAGACGGATACTCTCAAGCTTGCTCCTGCAGATAGCGCCAAGGTGGAGACTATAGCAGTCGACACCGAGCAGGCACCGCGTGCTCGTGAGGAGCGCGAACACCGAGAAACGGTGGCCAAGAGTCGTCTAGCACCCAGAGACGGCCTACGTGCCGGCGCCATTTTTTCAGAACGGGACGAGCCTGCGCGTAGGGCCATGGGTCCTCTGCGGAGCGCGTAGGCTGTCGAAGCATTCTCCCGTTGTCTTGCACTGCTTTTCATCCATCTATTCATGTCTATATGTCCTTTCTTATTCTTTTTTTGTGCGACACCTCGTTCTAGTCTCTTGTCCCGTTTTCCCACTCGCGTTACCCTACTGTCTTTTTCCGTTCCTTCTCGTGATGGCCCTCCATGCTTTTTCCACGCATATTCCTCGACAACAAATGACAGTATGCCCCCTTAATCCAAGCCCGACAAGTCCGTTTGAACTATTGCCATTTGTTTCCTTTTTCTTGCGCATGTTCTTGATTCCTTGACCCCATTGTGCTCCATTGCAAGACCATAAATACACGACAAAGGTCCATCGCACGCACTGTAGCGTAGCCGCTCGTTTCCAAATATATAATCATCCTCGCATCCCTCTCGCACTTTCCTATTATACCCGCACGTCGAGGATGCCTAAGTCCATCCAGAATTTCCCGACCTATCGTCTGGCTTGGGCCCTTTCATCATGTAGTGACAATCCAAATCGAGACTATGTATGTACTAACACCTCCCATAACTTTGGCACTCACAGTAACTTCGGCACATTCTTAAAAGACACAATTCTACATATGTTTATCATTGTCCACATGCCTATGTACCATTAGCTACATGTATTGGTGCTCTGCGAGCTTAAACGAGTGCAATTGAAGCTAAAATGAGTGAAATAGCTGAAATGAGGGAGTCACGCAGAGTTGTCACTCTCGTGTCACCTGCCGAATGGTGCCGTGGCTGAGTTTTAAATCCGGGCAAGCTGCCATGAGTCGTGCCGAGCTACTGAGGCAAAGCCTTACCGGTGTGGAACTCGGATGAGGCTACTTCGTGTTTGCAAGTCAACCAATCGAAGCAACGATATTCACGCTGACGCTGCCACCTCATTACCCCAACTTGCGATCGATCCGGATACATTGATTACACCATTTGTGCGGTCTCAGGACCACTTCTCACATCAGTTAAGACTCAATATGTATGACTCAACGCCATGCCGAGCGAGGTTTGATTTCGGTATGTGTGACCTTCTGTGACTGTCCGTGACATTTTGTGACTGCCGAACTCACCGGAGTGCCGAAGTTATGGGAGGTGTTAGTATGTACAGTTGTCACCCTTGTAACCCATACCAGGTATACCCCATACCCCCTTATACCCCATACATTTTTCCATTTCCCGAGTTGATTTGCAGGGAATTTGGAGAGATAACCCATAACCCATAACCCATAGGCATTTTTGAAGACTGTAACACATACCTAGGGTCCAATAATACCAAATTGGGATATTATATTATATAATTATATTTTTTCAATGTCTCAGGAAGGTGGCAACAATCAACTTCCTAAACTTCATTATTATGAAACCTGTTGATACTCTAAAAAAAGATTTGGCACAGCTTCAACACCAGATACATGACCAGAAAACCAGGCTTGAGACTGAATTAAAAGCTGGGTGGTCAATATCAGATGTTGATCAAGAATGGCTGGACACTACTGGAAATCTTGTGGATGAAGAACAAGTGGTTGATATTTTAAATCATGCATCAGACTATAAGCAGGCACTCAAAGAGCTGAATTCACATGACAGATCAGTCATGGAGAAGCTTAGCAACCTTGCTAAGCCAGGTATTCCATTGAAGAAGCATAAATGTATGGTATTTGAATTTTTTAGAATTTTTATTAAATTTATCTACAGGCTCAAAAGTTTCCACGAGGACTTCATCTGGTGGTGATGACCAGCAAAAGATCTTGCCAGAACCTATGTTCACTAAAAAGGAGAATGCAACATTGCAGCAACAGATCGAGATTCTTGACTGGCATCACATCAATGGTGGAAATCAGACCAAAACAGCAAAGCACTTCGATGCAATCTACCCAAATCTCCAGCTCAAACAATCTAGAATATCTACTTGATTGAAGGAAGAAAGCAGGTGGTGAGAGAAACATAAGCTACTAAGCTCAGTGTGTTTAGCCAATGTGGACTCACCAGACACAGCACCCTGAGATTACTGAAATGCTGGACTTATGGGTTTCGAAGGCAATGGCTGACAGTATTCTTCTCATGGGAGAGGTTCTTCGCCAGCAATGGCGAAAATTTGCAGATTTGGCTGGCATCCCAGAGGACGAGTGACTAACCCTTAGTGAGGGGTGGCTGTATTGGTACAAGACATGAACAGGATTAAAGCAAATCAGATGTCATGGCAAGGCTGCTTCAGTGTCTTCTGATGCACTTGACAAGGAGCGAGCCCGAATGCAAGAACTAATTGGAAAAAGTGGATATCAACTGTGTGACATCTTTAACACAGATGAAACTGGATTGTTTTTTGTATATGCAACTTTGGTTTTGAACTATAATAAGTCTAATTGATTTGGTCAGAATGCCTCCTGACCATGGACTTGCAGACAAGCAGCACTCTGGTGTCAAAGGAAAGAAAACCCAACTGACCTTTTTGTACACAGCAAATGCAGATGGGTCAATGAAACTACTGTTGAAGTTAAAGTCCTATCTTATTAGGCTTTGACATGACACAAAGTCTACTACACTTGTAGTAAGATGTGGTAAGACCATGGTATTCATTTATATCCATAACCATGTGTCTACAAGGGTCCTTGACATGTGTTATGCACAGTCTAGCCCTTTGTATTGAGTCCACTTCCCTTATTACTCACAAATTATGCCATAGTGATCTATTACAGAAGTTTCACCTTCTTATGGTAGTTTGGCTCATTTGTTTGGTCATATGTGCACTGGGCCACAAGAGGTGTGAGTTTATGTGTCCACTAAATCGTGTTTTGGTCACATGTCATCTTTCTAAGCATTTCTCACTCCACATCACTTATTTCATGGGTTTCTTGATGTTTCCATGAGATATCCATACATAGAGAGCTCCACAGCATGTACAAACACTTGTGTAGCTATATAAACCCTGGGGATAGACCCAGGAGAGTAACAAGATACTTACTCTTGTCCCCTATCTTCGAGCTCAGGAATATCTCTCTTCCCTCACTCTACTATCTCTCTGTTAGCAAACTGCTCTACTGCTTGGTGAGTCTCCCACCTAAGCCCTATTCCCTCTTGCCCCTGCACCATTGGGATACCCTGTATTCCCAATAACTACCTCCCATGATCGTTGGAAAGGCATACAAACTCTGTGCATTCTGAAACAAGATAGGCTCAGAGCTTGGTTTCTACTATCAGAACACTGCCAAGGCTTGGATGACAGGCCCACTCTATTAGAAATGGCTGTTGGATTGGGATCAGAAACTGTGGAAGGAGGGAAGGAGGATTCTTCTTTTACAGGACAATTTTTTGGGTCATGTTGTTTCTGAAACGACTCTCCAACTCCTTTATATGATGAAGTAGGGTTTAGAAACCCTACTGAGAGTATCATTATCTAACCCTTTGTGCTAGGGCTCAGTCAAGAGAATCAAAGCCTCGGAGTATGTCTTCCGCTAAGGTAGAAAGACTTGAATAGGATATGTCTAGCCTTGGTGTCCAGACCTGCTAGTCTTGTAGACTTGCTGGCACTTTGCCAGGTGAGCTAAGGAGAGGGAACCAAAGACTTTCTGAGGTAATCTCCAAGTCTTCAAAGCTGGGGTGTGTTACGAATCCTAGTCACTGGGATCTATTATCTGCCTTAGGAGGGAGTCGAACTCTCAACCTACTCTTTATGGCAATATGTTCTCACACCAAGGAGAACAGGACTTGTCGATTCAAACCCTAAA